>MU223281.1:1176805-1186847 GCA_018584345.1 Thuja plicata | reverse complement strand
CAATATCATGAAATTATGACACGCAAGGTCCCTATTTCTTGTGCCCAAGATTTAAAACTTTTCATCCCGGTTCCGACGAGCTATAACACTAAGGTGCCCAACATATAATACCAACAATAATGGCAACTTTAGCAAATTTAATTAAATAATAATAATAATTCACCCGTCTTGCGAAAACAACCGAAGAAGCATCAGAATCGAAATCTATCTGCACTGGAGTGATTTTGATGATAAAAGATGATGAAGGAACCTGACGAGGTGACTTACTAAAAATAGACGCTCTCTCCAAGATTCTTGGAGCCCAAGCCGGAAGCCAAAAATAAAAACTGAGAGCATCATTCACTCCTCTAACTCATCTGAGCTCATCGGAACTGTCCATTGGCTTACTATAAATAGTAAGTTCACACCAATGACCCTCTAAACACCTTGCTAGACCACGAGGATCGCAATAATGACCTGGCACCATCCATTCAATGACCTTGCTAAAAATGGGGACATTACAAAGGATCATTTCAAACTTGTACTCATAAGCTAATTCCTCCACAATCCTTCAAATCAACACTTCTAATGTCATATGCCTTCAGCAATTATTCATGTATTCCCTTTTTCAGTGCGCCTTGGAGTATAACAAAACTCAAAAAATGAATATATTTGCTAAACTCATTAAAGGATTATGCCGAGGAAAATATTTAAAACTTTTAAAAAACAATGTCCTCCATTAATTAATCGTTTTCAACCTTTATAAAAAAAAATGACCAAAAGTATTCCGCGACACCTTTTTTTAATCTCCCAACTTCAGGAAATAATTTAATACTCCCTTATAAAACTGAAGAGTTCCCATGATTTAATAAAGGCCCTCAAAGTCTAAAACAATCACCCAATACTTAATTACGGAAGCACAGATGTAATCTGAATAACAAATATTTCTCTGACATAGTTTTATTTGAATTTATCAAACCAATTTAATTCAAAAATTATCAAACCTTTGTATTATCTCAACTAAATCTTTACTCTATAAATAATAAAATACCTCTATAATACACTGTGAGATACCTCGCTGGCACCTCCAACTGGAACTGGGTTTCTGTCCAATTCCTGAGAAATCCAAAGGATTTTCTTCCTCTAATTTTTTAACTGAAAGCCACAAGCTCTCGTTCTTTAATAGCACACTCCAATGACTATTGGTTTTCCTTTTGCCTATCTCTTGATTTTCCTTTTCGTCTTTTTATTTCCCCCTCTTTTAATTTGAACTTAGGGAAATAATAAAGTGACTTTATTAGGCAACAACCTACAACACAACGATAAAGTTGTGAGCCTCTAATCTGAGAGGTCTTGGGTTCGAATCTACTTAATCTTAACAAATAATAATAATTAAATCTTGGCTTCAGCACATTACCCATCAAAAAAAAAAGTGACTATTAATTTTTCACTGAACTCACCATTAAAGTCACTTTAATACTTTATTAAATAATTAAATTCAAGTTGTCCAAAAATAATGAATTTAATAACTTAAATTTATTATTTAATTAATTTCTATTGTCCAAACAAAGAGGCCATTACATTTTTACACAAAATCATGGTGTTGTATCAGCTTCTTTTGACAATTATTCGCAAAATTGTGGTTTCAGAGTTTTTTCCCAATTTGTTTATCACCAAAAATCAAAGTTTTTGAGAAGTTGATCTCGGTTTCCTTGTTTATGGATCACAGGAGGGATGGCTTCATTACACAACATCAAGTTAGAAGGCAACCAGCACATGCTCACCATTTTCGAGTCTAAGGATCTTTCATTGGTTGCAAAGAGTTCATCACACACTACTTTTTGGTACAATATTGTAAAATTTCGGGACAAACTTAGTTTAGCTAATAGAATGACTATTAAGGGAGGGTATTAAAGTAATATGTAATATTTAATAATGGTCATATAAGTAACTTAAGTCAGTTTTTAATAACTTTTTGTTCTTTAAGTTGTTTAGCTAGCTTAGTAACTTTCTATTTTGTCTTTAGTTCTCAATCATTTCCATTATGGAACGATCTTGTAATTGCTTATTTAAGGAGTATTCCTCTCCTTTGTTTAATATTGAATATCAATCGATTATCATTTCATCCCATCAATTTTTGGAAAAATTGAATCGATACTTGCTTCTTCAATGGCTGTCTATCTACTTTCTTAGGATAACCCCTTAATCCCAGACTAATCTCTTAAATTTTTTTTTTTTATTGTAGCATTTCAAATCTCAATTTTATATCATTTTCTTTTCTTGAAAGTTCCCATTATAATCTCTTTATTTCACTATGTCCATTTCAGTTTGCACATCATGCAACATCAACATGCAAGTAAAATTGAGGGAAAAATAGGCTACATTATCATTTTTTAAATGATAACACAATAGCTTTCAAAAATCTCAGAATTGGTATATGTTTATTTAAATTTGTTCCTCCAAACCGGAAGACAACTTGAATAGCATGTGGGACTATGATGGAGGTGAATGCAACAATCAGGTTTATTTACAGATTTTGTAAGGAAATGTGGCAGAACATGTTAGAAAACAGCCCCAATCATAAGAATATTCATAAGGAAAGAACAGCTACAACTGAACCAACAAATGATATAGAAGCATATTGCATGGATGAATATTAATCCATTTGTAAGCGAGTTTGGTTTATACTCATATTCAGAGTTTATGATTATTGCACATTGAAAAACTCTAAACATTTTTGTTGTCATTACTGTTTTATGGTTATAATGTGGAGGGCTTGTTTTTCTTTTTTTCTTGTTAACGAATATGACATTTTTTATATTTGTAAAAGTTTGAACGGTTTGTAAGCTTTTGAGGTCATAAAATTACAAATCTAACTATTCTTGCATATGAACTAAAGAACACTAGAAGAATTCTTATCCACAAAATCTTAGAACCCTGCTTCTCAATTATAAGCTCCTCACTCGTTTCTTCCTGTATCTCATTTCCAATAACATAGATGCAATCCATAGATATGTTTGGTGCTGCCCGCACCTCAATGGATTTCAAAATTGCCACTGTATTAGGAGGAAACGTTGCATATGATGTTTTAAAAATTGCTGATAAAACTCTGCTATGGTTATAGATAACAGTAGCAAAAAGAAAATAATGTATTCTATTGCAATTTCAATTAACAATTAAAAATATTCCAGCTATCACAACCTAAAACATAATAATCAATCAGAGTTTTAAGAAACTTAAAATTTCATTATCTTTATTTACGGTTTGTCCAGCCAATGCCTGAAATCAACTTATAATTTTCCATATGATACCTTCTCTGTCTATTGGCAAATCATTACTTAAGCTCTAAAAAAGAATAAAATAGGAGTTCAAAGTATACCTTTAACCACAACATTCAGAAGTCTTGGTATCACAAAATCACGGATCAAATCCAAATCATAAGCTACTGCCTCTGAATATGCTATGCCATCCTTCAAAACAGCAGCTGAGGAAATCTCTGTCAAGCATACCAAGCACAATGTATCTTTATCTTCTTTGTCTGCAACATGAAAATGGCAATTGTTCCTACAAAACAGAAGAGGGAATGAACAAATATGTGCAATTATTGTAATTGACTTTTGGTTAGGAAAAATATTTCAATCTTTCATCACCCTTATTCCTAGTTCTCCAACTTGATTGTCAACTGCACACATAATTCATACCAACAAGACTACTCTTAAAGTTGATGCTGATTCTCTTGTCTGTGGGTGTTTTGGCATTTTATAAATATTTCAAACTTCTATACATTAATTTTCATTGACGCAAAATAATTTCTTCCTAATTAAAAATGATTACTTCATTAATAACATCATCATGCATGTGCTCGACTCACTGAGTTTTTTAAAGAAAGTGTAAAAAGTACCACATATTGACCTGCAAGTTATAACCAGACGAGGAAGACTACATCCCAACCACTTCTTTCTCAAAGACTTGTATTCTTGATTGAGAACACTTATGAGCGACTCCACAGACACTTTCTTTTCCTTCAGTGTTTCCTGAAACAGGCAATGACAGACCACTCACTGACAATATCAGATATTAAAAAGTAAATGACAAATCTGATAGGATATTAAAAAGGGACGAATAAGTTTAGCAGTTTATTAAAAGCAAGAAACTGTCTAGTGCTTGACTTTCAAGGGAAACCTGTGATTTACGAACTCTGTTCACTGTTTACATGTCAATCATATTTTGAGATTTTACCTTAGAGAGTAAAAAATGTGGAACCCATGGAGAAAGCATTGGCACTCGATATTTTGTAGTTGTATGATCCAGATTGCTCATTTTCTCGTACCTATTAAAAAAATTAATAAATAACTATTACTAACAAGCCAAATTATTTTAAATAGAAACTAACAAAATTTTGATTTGAAATAAATAGCACTTACATTATAGTAACCGTTGTGGTCAGCTCATGTAATGTAACCTTTTGGAGGTGCTCCACCACTTTAAGAGCCCCATATTCTCTTCCACAATGAATTCTATCTAGTTTCCTAGATAATCGCAACGCTATTCTCTCATTAGCATGTCCATTTTGTTGCCGGGATCGACAAAAAAAACATTGCTGCCAGACAAAAGACTGTCAAAATTGGGAATATTTTCTTAAATCAAGTCAATAGAATTCCCAAAATGAATAAGAATAGTTCCAATATCTCCTTACTGAATAACTACGACAACGAATGAATCTGCCCTATCATAGGGATATAGTCAACTTTACGTGTATTACTTAATCATGCATATTTGGTTTGCTATAAAATGTTTTATGCCATTGCATTTTTCAAACCAACCAGGATTTTTCTTCCCAGTTATCCTAGGTCTAGGTACTTTTAAATTATTGATATCTGTACAACAGGGAGATCTTTAGAGAAAACTCATCAAGCCATGTTCACCATGATAAGTAACTTCGTTGAAGAAAGCTTCTTATGACATTTGTAGTAGGGGCATGCAGAATACTTAAATAATTTTCTAAAAAGTTTCAAGACAACAATGATCAGTTTCTCTGAATAAATATTATAGACCACAACCTATAATACAATCAGAATCATAGCAAACACACTAGACTTTATGAGAAACTATAGCTTATAAACTTTCAGCATAGTTACCAGAAACTCCAATAAGAACATGGGTCATGTGCTTGTCCCTATAAGCCACAAATTCAAGTGACTACATTTATATATATTATAGCCATATCTTTATTGACATTGTTACTAGTTTTAAATTTAGTCAGGAGGCCCAAAAAAAAAAAAAAAGTCATCATGCCTTACTGTGAACGATAGCTCTACTAGGGTTTGTTGGTTTTCCTAGTTTCATCTTTGTTCTTTTTAGAGAATTTGGCAATAGGCTTCTCGCACAATGGCTTCAGATAGAAGGGAGCTAAACTCCCCTCTCATTATTTCAGCGAATGGTTGGATCAAGATTTTGTGTTTTAGAGAAGGAAATTGATACAATGTTGGTGGCAAGTGGAGAAAGGAAGATGGAACAATATAGCAGAGTTTCAAATCCATGCATGCTAGCCCTACAACATTCTCCCATGATTAACATAGATGTATTGGAATCCTAGAAAAATGTACTCAATTTCAAGGTAAGAACCTGATCTGCAGATTTCTTCATTCCCAACTTTCTCTATACAAGTTAAGCCCTAGAATTGAAGGAACTAGAAAATAAACAAGGGTTATGGATTTTGTTCCTATGCTAAGTGGAGGACCATAGTTCTTTCAACATACAAGTTTTTTAATGAAACATTGCCATCCCACAATGGAAAATATTTTGATTTATGCTCTAACCAAGAATTTTCATCCTCTTTTGGCTTTGAGACAATTACCAAATCTATAGGGTGGCAATTGATATATGTATACCATAGCATGGCAAAGGCCTCTCTATACATTCCACAATTTGTGTTCTTATCCCCCCCTTCAAGAAGCATCACCTAGAAAGTAGGTGATATATAATGAATCCAAGATATAGATTATGACAAATCACCCTTCAACTTTAGAGGATGCCATGAATATGTCATCTTATTTGTGAATGCCCAAAAATCCAAAAAGAAGAAGTTTAGAAGCACAAGAAGGAATAAGGAATGAATAGAGGTACTGATGATTTTAGGAACCCTATGAAGAAGCAAGCGACAAGGAAAATAATCTAGAAGTGAAAGTCCAAAGGCATGGAAGGAGCGGATACAAGCCAAGAAAGTGAGGATCGAGTTAACAAAACTCAGACTCAATCCAAGAAGGAGAGAAATGAAGGGATGATCAAGACCTAAACTTTTAAAGGAGATCTAGAAAAACTCATACAAGAGCCACTGGAAGTGCAAAAGACCTTAATCCTCCGAAAATAAAATAATGTCTTCCACAAACACTCAAAGAAAAGAGAGTAAGACTTTGGAACTGCTAGCAAGATTCAATGTCGTTGCGAATTCTTAGATTATATCAACCTGTCCAATGGGAAGCAACATAAATTTGCAATAATTAGAAAATCAAAAATTACCACGAAATAGGTGATTTCCTCTATGTTTGAAAGGCGTAGCTCCTTCATATGATAGTGGGGAAGATTCGTCATTGCCTTGACTCATTGGGTCTCAAGCCCTCAACCTTGACCTTGACCTTGACCTCAATATGAAAAAATGCAACCCAACTGCCAAAACCTAGGAGAAAATTCAATACACCCATATAAAAAGACAGTATAAGTTGGTGTGAACACTCCATATGATACAATTAAGGATATCGTAAATCAATTAGCAAACAAGGTCTTAGATTCGACTTTTCTCAGACATCCGTGCAATACAATGCAAGTTTGCAATGGCTATTACTTCATTCATCACATAACATAGCATGCTTTGGCACTAAAATACAATATAATGGAATTTAACACATTGAGAATCACCAAAGAAACCTAATCTAGGCAAATCTCACACCTTCCTACCACAACTTCTCATTATTTCTGGCAATAGGGCTTATGAATACCACAATGATAAACATTACACCATCATCTCTAGCACATCCATGTCGTGTATGCATACGGTAAATTTGGTTGTTCCAACATAGATTATTCTTCTATAGATTCCTCAAATACGCTACATCTATCTCTAGGTGGGTTGCTTTAACATGGCCACTCCAACCATCGGCCAGCATTACAAAAGTAAACTTATTTTGGAAAGAGCAATGATTTAGACCCACTCCATACTGTGCAAATAGAGTATATCTAATTGCAAAATTTTAACTCTTTACCCACTCTATATTGTGCAGATCGAGTATCTCTATTTGCAAAATCTTATCTCAGATAAAAAGAGAAATAAGAGGGATTCGCTCTATGAATTGGTATGTGCTTTGATACCATATAAGAAAATTTGGTGCAGAGACAAATAGAACCCTGAAAAATTCTACACACTTATCATACGATCCTTCTATTCTATTCATTTTCATTTAATAAGAAGTGCACATTTATAGGACTTCTATATCCTATATTACAGGAAATCCTAGATATCAACTCCCTAAAAATACAAGTTGTTTTAACAACTCAAACAAACACTCATAATACAAACAAATAGTTATAACAATGACATGGTAACAAACCTCCAAGAATGATGTAATATTCCCAACAACCCTTGCTTTGTTGGAATTTTGGACTTGTCCTTACCAACTTAAATTGACTCACCCATTAGAGCTGCCTTCCCCTTACCCAAGTACCTTTCCATGTTACCCTTCAACTTCAAAACTCCCACCTTTTTGGCCTATGCATCCCACCTACCTTCTTGAATGACCTTGAGTCTTATTAATGCCAAATTTGACCGTGCAGCTTCTCCAAAAGGAATTCCCCCACCCAAAAAACATTGTTCAAACTTAAGGGTGCAAAGTCGTGTGTCTTGGGATTTAGATGATGAAGGTGGCCATGTTTCAATAATGCAACAATGTTGCCATTTCAGCAGTTTTCATGGGCTATTCTCTACCCTGCACACTCAAACCAAAATATGTCATTAATGCAAATGACATCAAAGGCAGACAACAATGAATCTCTTTCGCAGGCCATTTGAATATACAAAAGGAGTTATTCTGTTAGATTTAGTGTTGAAAAACTTGACGAAAACTTGCAAATCTCGTAAGTAATAATAGTGAGTCAATCTAGGTGAGTTAGTTGCCAAAAAGTTTTTGTAAAACTCGTAGCAAGTTTCTCCTGAAAAACTCGTGATTAAATACAAAAAATTGCAACTATTGTGTTAGAAACTCATTCAGATTCATATGATTTATTTTTTATTACTTGCAATTAAAAAAACACAAATTACAAAAAGGGTGTTGCCCTTATACCCCCACAAGGGGCACTCGCCCTCAACCACACTAGGGGCTCCACTCCGAAATCCCCATTAGTTGTTGGGATTTGTCAAATAAGAAACTTCATTACAATGAGGGGGTGACAGGAAATTGGGATATTACTCTTGAGTGTACAAACTAAGACATTATTTCACATGCCAAAAATCCCTTTAGACGAAACAATTTCTACATATGACATTGCTAGAAGTGACATGGTATTCATTTACAAGTTGGACTTGTTTTTGGTCTATGGTATTTATAAAACTCTAATCTTGATTTATATATTATGGAAATCAGTAATAAGCTCAGCAAATTTATGTGTGTTTTTGAAGAATATTTTTAAAAATTTATGAATTTTATATGTTCAATAAATTTTGTTGAGTTATTGTTGATCTTTTGCTTGAGTTTTTGCCAAGTCTCAAGTATTTCAAATTTTTGAGGCTACCAAGTTATTGTTGAGTCCGAAATTTTCAACTATGGCTATGCTCTTATCATTCATACATAATGCATATCCTAACAAAAAAACAAAAACCTTTGCCAAACTTGTGTTGAACCCTTGTGTTTAAGCAACCAAATCTAAGGATGAACACTCTTTTGCTTTCAAGGATTAGAGGACAAAAATCCTTTTGGTTTCAAGGATTACAAGACAAAACCCCTTTGTCCTAGGTGACAATCTCATTCAAAGGTTGTGAACAAGCTTCACAGTTGCAAATCTTAGCTTCCATTTCAATTGTATAATTTGATGTTTGTTGTGCGATTGAGCATAGTATTTTTATGCTGTTATATCGGTTGATGTGCATATATTTCAGATTTCAACAAAAACACAGAAGGATGGGAGTTTATCTATCATTTATGGACTTCATTTACAAATCTAGGTTATCAATGTAAGGTAAAAATATGAAAAGAAAACCTAGATACATACTAGATTTATAGTTAAAACTTGTAAATCCAAAGGTTATTTGTCAGAATAATCTGTTCATGTATTGCAATGGTATTAGAGTGACGATCGTGCCAACCTGCGAGGTAGAAAACTAACAGTTGAGAGATGGCTTGCAACAAGTGAAATATATTCAATCAAGTTCTTACTGAAAGGAGAATGCATACGTCCTCTTCAAGAGGTGATTATGAAAATACAAGACATAGAAAGGTACAAACTTGAAGCGCCTAGAATCCTTAGTGAGTTTCAAAGAATGTCTGACTGTATCAAGTCTATATTTTAATTTGATGGTTACTTGAACTTTCTCAAAGATAAATATCCAAACAAAATATGCCTTTGCAAATTAATAAGGTCAAGAAAGGAAAAGGGGAAGTCAAAGTTGTTAAAAAGAAGATACTAGAGCATGGGAAAATGAAAATGTTCTTGTAAATTGAAGAATAGTTAAAACCAAAGCATCAAGAAGCCATCAAATAAGCTACAGCACTAGACCAATCAATGCTTGGGAATAAATTTCATCATTAGGCATCTCCTCATAGTTGTAAATTGAAGATCTCTCATGTTGCAAAAAATGAAGATGACAAGAATAATGGAGCTAATTTATCAAATGCTCCGAGGAGGGAAGGCATGAATTCTAAGCTATGTTACCGGGTTCCTCTGTTTTGACCCGGATCCTGGTTCTGGTACGGTTCTGGTTCCGGTTCCTCCCGGATTCCTCTTGGATTCCTCCAGGGTTCTGGAATGGAATCCGGGTTCTTCCTGGGTTCCTCACTGAGGAACCCAGGAAGAACCC
>MU223281.1:1157255-1169441 GCA_018584345.1 Thuja plicata | reverse complement strand
TCAAAACCCCTTGAAAACACAAAAAAAATCAGAATATTAAACAAAAATAAAACAACTCAAACGGCACAGCGGATAGAGCCTACGAAGGGTTCTTACAGTGGTATCAGAGCTTGCCTGCAAAGTGTTTGAGAAATTGTCAAACATCCAGAATTAAACCACAGTTCAGTGTTTGTCAAAGTTAGAGCCACAAGGGGTTCTTACACATGAACTTTCTAGAAATTATTATTTTATCAAAAAGTACTTTTATTTTAATTTACTTTTGAACCATACGAGTCAATTTATAATCATATATTTCTACATAACCCCCAAGTTGCAAGAATACTATAATAGCCCTATGAAATCTTATTATACCATCATAACCTTACATTCTCACAATATCAATCTTTATGAAAATTGGTGCTTTCCAAACATAGCAATCTTCTCCAAGAAGTGTAGAGTGCTCCCAAAATGTTAAAACAGCATTCGAAAATACCATTGGACCAAACTTGATCTCCTGAGGTCACTGCCACTATCAAAATTCCCTTCCAAAAATGTAGGAATTCTCCAAAGAAGTTGGAGTTCCCAAAGATGTTGGAATGGGCCAAAAAGGGGGCATTACATCAAAACTATATATAGTTTTGATCAATGTATACTTCAGTATGTGATTAAAAAAAGCTTATATCTAATTAGTTTTGTCTTTGAAGTTGGCTTGGTGAAGAGTGCATAATAAAATATATAAATACTTAAGAAATCTCTATATTTCATACTTTTTTCAATTTGCCAAGCCTAGAGCTGAATCCAGATCCAAGACAAAAATCAACCTACTAAGTCCAATTTGAATCTGAATCTTCTAAATATGATTAATGTTATGACGACAATATTTGAATATATGATATATCTAACTTAGTTTATGAAAGTGTAGAATAGGCTTGGAGAGTGCAAAACAATTATGATCTGGTGCTCTCCAAGATGTACACTGACTGCTGCAAGCATCACTTGCAACTTCATCATGGAAATGAATAATGATTAACAGGCATTTTCAAGCTAAAAATTTCATATAATCAGCTTATAATATATTTCAAAACCTAATAGTTCAAACAAATGAAAGAATTTTGAAGACCTAAGACTTTAATACACTTTTTTTATCTATTTAGCTAGACACAGTTTTAGGTTAATTGTAGAGCTAGTTTGAAAAATCTGTTGATGAAAGATGCTGAACACACCTTTAGCATATGCAAAGGGTGGTCTTCTCCTTTTCTGAATTGCTTATCTAAAATGCTGTAAGCAACTTCACCCAGCGATGATGCTGCTAAAGCACCAACAGGTTCACCTGGTGCTTTTCCCAACTTTCCATGAAATGAATCACTCTCTTTTGAATTATCTTGTTCAGGATCACCATAAGAAAACTGCATGATTTGATTTCCATAAAGATTCCGAACCGTGCCATCATAAGAAATGTATATATCTCTCAAGAAAAACATAAGCTTCCTAAAAATTTGGCCAGGTATATCTGCTCCTTGCTCAAAGGAATTGCCACGGGTTGAAACTGCGTGTAGGAAATACTCTATAGGATTCAATCCATCCAAAAATGAGTTCTCTACCAATCCACATGAATACCACTTTTCAATTGAACCTGAACCTTTCCCATGTATTGACGTGTGTCCATTGTTTTTCACTGTTGAAGAATTACAAACCCACTGTGTGCTACATATCTTTTGTGGGATTTCAAAAGGGAAGCATTCCTCTCCTCTGAACATCTGCATACCAAGACAAGCACCCTGCTGTACTAACTTTTGCAATGAACCCTTACTCCCTGCCTTGATCATTGCCAACATAGCATTATCTTTTTCTAAATGTTTTGCAACAACCTTAATGATATCAGCATAAACATTCTTAAATTCTTGAGCAGCTTCTTTGCTTAAAGTTGCAGATTCACTTTCTATCATCTTGACATTTTTCCAATATGCTGATAGGCGTTCATGTTGTTCTGGAACAAGCATCTGACGTGTACAAGAGTCATATAAAGTTTCTGCACAAAAAGATGAATATTTTGCTTCCAAAATACCAAAGCTTACTTCATCTATCAATTTTATTCGACCGGATGCACTGGAAGCCAGATGAATATCTGACAAGCTGACACTAAATCCATTTACTGAAACCCATTCATTTAAAACAGACTGAGCACAATAGAGGTAGTCAAGAGCTTTGGAAGGGCTATAATCTCTGGCAATTGCACAAAAGATGCTGTCATATGTATTTTGTAACCAATCTGACCCACCAGAACATAACAAAAGCTCCCCATTAGAGATAAGGACTTCTTTTCTAAAATTTGTGTAGTTTACATTGCTAAATACCATGTTAAATAGCTGCTTTCCTGTCCACAATGGGCCTCTCAGAACAGGTGCTTTTACAATAGCTGGCGTTGGTAATGATGAATTGCAAAATAATTGAAACTGCTGCATCTCAAATTTATCAAAAAAAATGTCATTTGAAATTATCAAATGTCCAGCCAGCAAACTATCATGAGTAACTGCTACTAGAGCCTGCCCACCTTGTGAATTAATGACCTGTTGTGATAAGGTCATCAGTTCACCTGCCTCTGCAATGAATTTCTCCGATTGTGGGACAAAACAATCTAAACAATCCCCGTCAAAGTCTGCTCCAAAAGGAGCACATGCAACTGGATTGAGTGCGAGTACAGACTTAAACTGCTTAAGCTTTACCCTGAAAGCAATAATTGAATGCCTATGTATTGAAGGGGGCCTATTTACCAAGATGAGATCTCCATCTTTGAGTTCCCGATAAAAAATATCTCCAATTTCCAACTGATTACTATGAAATATACGTAAACGATTTCCATTCCTTTTCATCCATGGTAGGCAACATTTGGCAAGAATATGATCAACATATTCTTTTAGCTTTCCCCAGTTCATAAAATTAACACGTTCTTCAATTGTAAGCATTTCCGCAATATCAGAGGGGATGGCAATCTCATCTACTGCAAGGTTAGGGTCCCCAATAGTTATCATACGAAAGCTTAAATTTGATCTTTTCCCCAAAAGGGTCTCTTTCACCCATCTTAGACCAGAACTGGCCTTCGTTTTATTGGACCGTATTTCCTTCATCCATCTTGCACCATAATCAACATTGCTTGCCAACTTCGAATTGGAGGACTTTTCATCAGCAAGCTGCAATCACAATCCATAATAGGTCATTTCAAAATGATAATGAACAAAAATGATAAAAGGAAACTACAGAAGTCCAAAGCCGGTTCATCGCCCAATTATACCATAATCTTTTTCAGAACCATATGAATGTTCATTGTATAATTAAAATACAAAACAGTTCACTTACCTTAGAGGATTCAAAACAGTCCAATACTAAGCCTCCAAAAGTACAAGCAAGATTTTCAGCATGGCTCACTGTAGTTGATTCAATCGATGCCCGTTTTACATAATCAATGTTAGTTACTAACCTTTGAAGTGCCCTAGTTTTATAATCCTGTTTCACAAGGATCTTATATTAAATAACTAATGTCCAAGGAGCAAATTTCCAAACTAGATAATCTATCTATTGTTGTCAGAATAAAGAACAAACGATCTTCAAATGCAGGCCTGATATATCAACCAATAAAAACATTGCTTACAAATTTTAACGCAGGCGCATTGCTCAACCTGTGATATCTCTCTTCAATCCGATATACATTTGGAGTAACAGCAATACACTCAAGAAACCGAGCTTCCAGGGAATCTGTAATTCGCTTATCTTGGATCTTTCTCATAATATCTCTGGCCTGTAAATGTCACCCACTTGTGAATAATTCATCAGACTGACATTAGAAACAAAAACACCTAGCCAAGAGAATGTATCGAATCAGAGATAGTCTTTTTCCCAAGTAGACTTTCTTCCCCAAGCCCATAGTCATTAAATTTCTCATCTTCAACTGGGAGCCAATATAAAACATAAAACTGAAGCAAAATTGCTATGTAAAGCATTCAAAGATAAAAGTTGGATCTGTTTACAGAATGAAACAAGCATCAGCCAAAAACCTAATTTAACCACTTAATTCCAAAGAAATTTTGTAGCCATTTAATTGATCAAAAATAATCTAAAATCCATAATGAAGGGGCATAGATGTTCCAAAACTAGATGCAGTTTTGTACTTCATAGCATGTTATTGTTCAATGGCCCACTTTGATGCTTGAGAAGGTGTGAAATGCTATAGGACATCATGGAACATTTTTTGGCAAAGGAGATATCATTCCATATGTTTAGTCTTGTCACCGTGGGCCACATAAATGCAATTGTCCGGGGGGAAAATGTTATTAAGGTGGCATCAAAGGCAGAATTTAATTCCATATTCAGATTCCTCTCAAAAAATTATGAAATTCAAAAAATTGGCACCTCATTTCAAGTCTATACGACAAAGTTATGGCTACTAAAAAAAATAAATCAAATATGTCTACTGAAGTGGCAACTGAGCCATGGAAGCAGTGAACTAGTTCTATACAGCACCATCTTCTGAAAATACATAGTGTTGATATTTGGGGTTCCTCTTCAACGTTGGTAGTCATTTAAGCTTACTTCATGCTTGGAAATCTATAAATAACATGTCTGAGGTTGAATTGAGCATAGATGGAACTTGTAGAATCTTGTAATTCAATTGTTGGTAGCTATTTGTGAGTGTTCAGTTATACTTGAGGGTTACCAGACAGCCTATGGGCAGAGATAATTTGTATATTGCCATTTTGGAGTATTAAATTTAGTGTGACTCACCTTTTTGTGTAGCGTTTACCACCAAGGGGTTTCTCCACATCATTTCTTGTCCCTCCATCGTTTATAGTATTGCTCTCTGATTTCTTGTTCCGGATTGCTCTAATAATTTGCTCTCTATAAATTTTGTAATTTGGTGACTAACCTAAGGAATATCTTTGATAGCTTACGGACCAATAGAAATCCCCTATGTAACAACTTAAGTAATTCTCCAGAAAAATATACATTGAGACTCCCATTAATTACCCAAATATTGTGCTTCTGCAAAAGTAAACACTATATTCGCATTTGAACAAACAATGAAATATTCCTACAGATTATTCCTTTTTGAGCTATACATAGACGAAGTTGACCGGAAGAGTTTCATATCTAAATATAAATAGAGTTATTATATATAAAGATAAACTAAGGGACCAGACAGTAATGTATGGTAGAGTTCATAAGAGAATAAATTTGACAGCCATTAGTTGAAAATTCTGGATCAATTCATGTACCCAAAAACACTCTAAAACAACGATCAATGAAATTCCCACAACTGCAGAAAGGAGAATTTATCTGGTGTCATTTTTATTGCTTGAATATGGTGAATATTGCATAGGGATCCAATCAAGAAATTTAATTTGATATTGCCATCAGGATTCAACTGTGTAGTTTTTGAGTCAAACTCATTGAACCATGTTTCATGAGTCGTGGTTCAGAAGAAGACATCTCTCTTGAGAATGAATAGAATACTTAACACTCGTTGCATATAGGTGATGATCACAGAGGTGAAGCACCAGGACTTCCCGAGAGGTCACCCATCATAGTACTACTGCAGCTCAAGCACGCTTAACCATGTAGTTTCCTCCAAGGTTAGGACAGCTTTGCTTGCAACTCATTGACCCATGGTTTATGAGTAGTGGTTCAGAAGAACCCATCTCTTTTGAGAATGAATGGAACACTTAACAATGATCAATGAAATTTCCACAACTGCAGAAAGGAGAATTTTTACAGTGTCATTTTTATTTGCTTACATATGGTGAATATTGCATAGGTATCCAATCAAACAAGAAATTTAATTTGATATTGCTATCAAGATTCAATTGTGTAGTTTTTGAGTCAAACTCATTGACCCATCTTTCATGAGTAGTGGTTCAGAAGAAGCCATCTCTCTTGAGAATGAATGGAACACTTAACACTCATTGCATATAGGTGATGATCACAAAGGTGAAGCACCAAGACTTCCAGGGAGGTCACCCATCCTAGTACTACTCTAGATCAAGTACGCTTAACCATGGAGTTTCCTCCAAGGTTAAGCCCACCTTGCTTGCAACTCATCGACCCGTGTTTTATGAGTAGTGATTCAGAAGAACCCATATCTTTTGAGAATGAATGGAACACTTAACAACGATCAATGAAATTACCACAACTACAAAAAGGAGAATTTATAAGGTGTCATTTTTATTTGCTTACATATGGTGCATATTGCATAGGGATCCAATCGAACAAGAAATTTAATTAGATATTGCTATCAGGATTCAACTGTGTAGTTTTTGAGTCAAACTCAATTGACCCATGTTTCATGAGTAGTGGTTCAGAATAAGTCATCTCTCTAGAGAAAGAATGGAACACTTAACACTCATTGCATATAGGTGATGATCACAGAGGTGAAGCACCAGGACATCTCGGGAGGTCACCCATCCCAGTACTACTCTAGCTCAAGCACGCCTAACCATGGAATTTCCTCCAAGGTTAAGCCTGTTAATGTTTAGTAGCTAGATCGAATTCTAGCTCACATTATTTTAACTAGGAAAATTAAAATAATGAATTAATTATCTAAATTAAGGAAAATTTAATTAATGGATTAATTAAATAATATGGATTAATTGTTTATATAATTTGGAGTATTAAATAAATATATGTTATTGGAGAATTAAATAATCACAATGGATTAATTATTTATTTAATCAGGGAATTAAATAAATAATTTATTGGAGAATTAAATTGGAAAGGTAAATATTATGGATTAATTATTTATTTAATTAAGAAAAGTAAATAAATAATTATAAGCTAATTTATAACGTTTGGATATAGGGCTGGGCCCTATCTAATTCGAATACATAAGTATAAAACGTTTTGCCTTGCAAAACGTGTGGTATTTGAATATGAAATTTCGGCACCAAAGTTTACCTTCCCCAATGAAGGCCGACTGGTATGGAAATTCACCTTCTTCCAGTGGATCTTGTCGGGATTACACCTGTTTTTCCTATCTCCTCGCTCGCTCCTACATTCACACCGGAGGACCAATATGGCAGTTTTGAGAATGTGTTTCACATACTCTACTTTATCCTCTATGTCTATTCCACCTTTGACATTACTGGATACTACCACTGCTCAGTTTGAGCAATTCATGACTGAGGTTACACGGAGCAGTCCTACGCCAGTTGCTATTCAGATAGAGGCTCCTCTTATAGTTACTACTGTGGTACAGTTCGAGGCAGTTACTACATTGGCAACCACATCAACATCTGGTTCATCTACTTTCTCCTTACCTCCATGGTTGAGCTCTATTACACAAAAGAGGAAGAAAGAAGAGATTCCACCTGAGGATTTTGATATCAGAATAGTCAACAAGGCAAAGATTACAAAGATCAAGAAAGCAAAGACAGTCGCTAAAGTCACAGTGGATGAGAATGACATCAAATATGCTGAAGTAGCTGAACCCCTAACTGACAAGCCAATTGAGGAGATGCAAACCACCGACTATGAGTTCTCCAGGGTTGAACTTGGTAGGCAGACATGACTAGGTTGTTAGCCGGATGCACAGGATAGAGTTGCTTCGCTCATGCAGCGGAATGACAGATTGTGGGAGAAGAACAAATTGAAAGAAGAAAATGCACGTCTTCTTGAGACCATTGAAATGATGAAAAATTCATCTCAGAGGGTTGATCTTATTTCTACATCTTTTCCTGAGCATACTAATCGGATGAAACAGAAGGTCAAGGGTATTGATGGCTAGTGTAGCCGCATAGAGTCACAAGGTATTCAAGTGATTCGTGATGCTTACAGAATATTGGAGCATGGAAGGGAGATAATAGCCAAGTTGAATGAGCTCTTTACGTCATTCAACCAAAGGCTTGTGATTCTTGATGGGGATCTAGGTGCTTGGAGGAGCATGATAGAAATTGATTGAGATATTTGGTGCGAGTGTGAGATCATCTCTTTTGCAGCGATGTACTATGATTGTTTGCACTTGATGGTCAATAAGGAAAAAGTTGTGCAGGGGCTCGTGGCTGAAATCAAGGCAGCAATGGATTGTCTTAAAATCAAGAGCATGTGCTCAGTGAGCATTTTCAAGAACTGACATGCAAGATTACTGTTGGAGATGGTGGATTAATCAGAGAGGAAGACGTTTTGACGGAATTCATAGGGGTTATTCGTCTACAGCTTGAGGCGGATGATTTTGATTTCTACATGATTGATACATTAACAAGCTACAAAACTTCAGTGAATTGTCTGTAGAGCAAATTGACAGAATATAATCTGGTTCTCTGAGGGTGCCAACACAATCCAAAAAGTAATTGTTATTGCACAACATACAAGTGAACCGGATTCAGCAATTATACGTGAGTCTCTACAGAAGTTTGAGGAGTTTATGGGCACTCTTTGAAGGCACTTCTCAAGTGTCTTGGGCCTTCTTCTTTCCTCATGCTTTGATAGGATAGATGTAGTTGAAATGATGGTGCCAGGTCATTATTGCGATCCTCGTGGTCTGGCGAGGAGTTTAGAGGGTCATTGGTGTGAACTTACTATTTATAGTAAGTCAAGGGATAGTTCCGATGAGCTCAAATGAGTTAGAGGAGTTGAATGATGCTCTCGGTTTTCATTTCTGGCTTCCGGTTTGGGTTCCAAGAATCTTGGAGAGAGCGTCTATTTTTAGTAAGTCACCCCGTCAGGTTCGTTCATCATCTTTTATCATCATCAGGATCACTCCAGTGCAAACAGATGTCGATTCTGATGCTTCTTCAGTGGTTTTCGCAAGACGGGTGAATTATTATTATTATTTGATTAAATTTGCTAAGGTTGCCATTATTGTTGGTATTATATGTTGGGCACCTTAGTGTTATAGCTCGTTGGAACCGGGATGAAAAGTTTTCAATCTTGGGCACAAGAAACAAGGACCTCGCGTGTCATAATTTCATGATATTGATGAAAAGGTCATTTTTGGAGCCAAATGAGTTAATAAATTATATTACTCAATATGTGCCTAGGTATAAAAGTGCTTCAAGTGAAAAGTGTGTGAGAGAAGACACTTTTTAATTATAAAAGCAATAGGCAAAGCATTCATTCATCATCTATCGAATATTGATTATTGAATTTGTTCTTGGGAATTGTTCCTACTTTCTGTGCCCTGGTTGAAGGGTCAAATTAGTTGATTGAAGACTGATTCTTCTTCATCTAATCTACAATTGATTGTTGTTGTATGATCGATTGTCTCTCTTGGTTGCTGTTGTATAACCAATCGTCTTTTCCTTCGTATTGTTTGCCTGTAACTAGAGGAAGGATTCAATTCTGAAAATTGAATCATTAATTGATCTGGTACTTGCTTGAAGAGGTCATTTTGGCATATGGGATAGAAGAAACATTGCAGAAATTCAAATTCTGGAGGAGAGGATGTCTGAATGGCGAGTTTGAAGGATATAGTAATTCTGTGAATCAACGCCTGGATTGTATTGAGGCCGGGTTTGATTAAGACTCCACGCATGCTTTGGAGGCCACGCTTGGAGGTGTACTGCTGGGGTGACCAGCCGCGGCAGGAGGAAAGGTCTGCAGGCATTGCGGGTACTAATTTCCTGCCACCACGTACACAAGCCAGCAAAGGAAGTACCGTGCGAGTGGCATTTGTCTGCAACACCAGCACCCACGTCAACCACAACCCATCACGCGGGTAGGCTAGACACCCGCAATCCAATCCTCTCGGCAGTCAGCAGCTTCAGCAATGACGTGCTTCATCATTGACATCAACAGCAATCACATTTAGACGTGCCAACAGCAAGCTACCAAGCATGAATAAAGTCAGGTTCTTTCTGAATTTTCTAAATTAATAAATGAATCGCCATTTTGAATGTAATGCATCATTTGTTTCAAACAGTTAAATACATGTAATAAAAAATCCGAACTACCTAGTGTTATCTCGAAACTTTGAATTTATCCAATTTATGTCTGTATGGGTTTCGAAAGGAACAAAGAAATTTGGTAAGAATAAACACCAGCCAGTTGAATTTTATAATTATTTGAAGAAGGAATAGAATTACCAGTTGATTTAATTGAAGAGCCAGTCAGGTTCATTACATTCATGCAATCATGTTGCAAGTGCTTTAGGCCTTGCAACATTGAATAAGTCAAAGTTTGTTATTGAATAGGTCAAGGTGGTTAAGGGTTTCCCCTTTCCTCTCCACCTTTCTCTCTCCTCTTCTCCTATATAAAGGAATGAGACTCATTGTATTTTTGATATTTTGGTGTGTGCATGAAAGCTATACTTGAATCTCTTGTATTTTGAAAACTTTGAGTTACATTGTGCAAAGTTATTGAATTGAATAGAAGAAACAAGAATTCACAAACTTTGTGTTGTCAATCTGGAAACCAATGAGTGTATTCTTAAGTTGCATTTGTTGATCCTTTCTCAAATCAATTGATAGTTATCTTGTGTGTACCATTTGAGCGCTTTAATTCAAGTTTTTTGAAGACTTTGTGCTTCACGAATAAGGATTAATATAGATAGAAGTGGCTGCAATAACTTAAAGTTGAAGACTTTGGGCTTCGATGAAAGACTTTGTACCTTCCTAGCTATTCTATTTTCAGAATCATCTTTCGAAGTAAGTACAAGAGACTTTGTGTTCCTATATTTGTTTCAATTTATTATAAGTAAATTGTTGTCTCAAGTGTTGTTCTTACGTCAACCCTTAAGCCACCGGTATTATCGTAGCAATAGGAATTGTTTGTATTTTAGTTCAGTTTTCGTTGAAGCCGCCTACGGTAAGAAGGGAACCTCCCCTACTGCTGAGAGGAGAAAGAAATTTCACACATTGCTGTCTAAAGTTACAATTTTGCCAAGTTGTAGTCTTAGTTACTTGCAAAAATTTTAGCCAATAATTCTGAACAACTAGAATCATTAAACTCTCCATGAATGGTTGATTTTTTCAACACGTTACCATTTTAAAAAACTAATTCAAAAAAATAGGGGTTATAATAATAATAAGCTCTATCATTAAGAATACCCATCGCAACAGAATCTGCCCCAAAAGCATTAGTACCAAAATCAGCATAAGAAAATCCCTCCTTAGGTTTGGTTTGAAAATCAAACCAACAACCACCTATGACATCAACACTAAAATAAGATAAGAGATCATCATCTCCGGCTGGCAAAGGATATCATCACATCTTCTCTCAATATGCCCATCATCCGATAGGTATATTAATGATCTCAACTATCCCAATATTTGCGAATTGCACTAGTGTTTTCAGATTCATCACCATTTGTTTTTGGTTCCAATATCTTTTTTTTCTGACTACTCTTTTGTGACCCCCGATTTTTCTTCTTCTCCAACTCCTTGGCAGCTTCTATCATCTCCTCTTTCTTGCTTGTCCTTCATATGTAATTTATAAGGCCCTTTTTGTTAAGGTTTCCCACTTCAATACAAGTCAAGAAACCATCAAAGGAAACTTGGTGTTTGAACTCATCTGAAAGTTCTTGATATTCACCAACAATTTTGGTGGCCTCACATTCATAATTCTGCACTTCCATCAATCTCTTGAATAGGATATACGCCTTTTTCCTTGAACAAGAATTTAGATCGCCGATCCATGTTCTTACTCTAAATATTACAAAAATTGAAACGTAACCATTGAATTTGGAATGAAATTACTGAACACTCACATGCAAGTGCCAATCACTAACAAACAGGGCTGAAATTTAGTTTTCTCAACTGAAAATCTGCAAAAATTGTTAACTTTCCAAGCAAGCTAGCAAGATCACCAACTCTAATACCACTGAAATATCCCACCCTATTCTGTGATTTAATTTTTGAGTCCCGACTAATGGGATATTTTTTATTTTCTGCTTTCTCAATATGTTTTTCTTGATCTCCCATTATTTGGGAGTTTTGACTTTGGAATGAAATAAAAATGCTGGAAAACAAAACTATAAGGGCCCGTTTGGTTGCACCCCATAACTGGGTTATGCAGCCCATAACCCGGTTATGGGGTGCAATTCCTTGTTTGGTGACCTCTAAATTGAATGCGAATACGGATTTGCAAATCCCCATTTTTGCAAAAATGTGGATGTCCAAATTCCTGCTGAAGAGGTGGAATGACTTTCATCTCCATGGTTTTCATAGAGATTAAAGCCATTTTAACTTCGCCGTCGGGTCCAGTGCACTCCAAGGTTTGCATGAT
>MU223281.1:1130187-1157205 GCA_018584345.1 Thuja plicata | reverse complement strand
GATTTACAAATCCATCTTCCAGAGCAACCAAACAGTCCCAAAAAAGCATAACCGGGGTTTGCATAACCAGGGTATAGATAACCATGATTTGCATTATTTTTCAATTCCCCAACCAAACGGGCCCTAAAGGAAAATTTAAACTAAACAATTTAAACACTATTTAAATTGTTCAAACCTTGACTGTCAAATACAATATTTTAAATTCTAATCATACCAGGATTGATAGATAATATTGGAGTCAATATAATAGCTGGGAATAATCTTGATCAGCTACTGGTAATAGACAGAATTCATGAAAAATTCCGGTCCAGTGCAATACCCACGCTATAGCTACAACTGGCACCCCCAGATTCCACGCACCAGCTGGAGATGCAAAGAGTGAAGGCTGAAATTGGGATGGCTGGCTAGACTAGGTCTATGCCGCCTGATTTGGATCTGAAACCTTTCTAAGAATCTGCCCTTAACCCTCATGCAAGCCCTTGCAGCTGTACGTTTGACCTCTTGACTGGTATGGCTGACCCTAGGAATAGTACAGCTGGTCTTGGAACACAATACATGATGTAAATTTTCTTTCCCCAATGCCTTTCAACTCAGCTAATAAAACATTCACAATCCTCCGAAATACTTCACCAAAATCTGCAATTAATGGCTTGAATGCAACCTCTGATCGAGGCTACCAGCAAGGATGTCCTTGGGTGATCTTCCACACCTACAAACATGCAAATCCCTGAGAGTTTTCATTCTCAAAAACTGAAATTCTTTTCTCCTCAAGCTCCAAATTTGTACGTCCAATAATAATGCCTCATGAGCTCTCCAAATTAAACTTTAATATTCTCCAAAACCCGATGCACCTTTTTGGCTCCATTAAAATAAAATTTATCAATTTGTTCCTTTATTGAATTTTCTCCGAAGTGGGCGCCCAATATAACTTTATATAGTCACTTTGTTATTATTTTATGAAGTGACTTATAATTTATTTAAAAAGTTACCATATTCTATTTTATAAAGCAACTTTAAAATTTTTAAATTTATTTAAAAAGTTACTTTATTTTTATAATCACTTTATAATAAAGTAACTTTAATTTATTTAAATAAAAATATTAAAGTTAACCTTATATTAACTTTAATATTTAGATATTTATTCATAATCATCCCCTGGCCACTGAAAACTGACAATGGATACTACACTTGTGGCCTATAGGTGATGCCTAAAAATAGCAATACCTCCTATAAAATAGGAAGTTGGCTCTGAGCTCCTAAAACGCCAAATAAACCCCCTGCAAGGTCCAACGGTCCCCAAATGGATTCCCTATCCACTGTATTAGCTTATGGGAACCACTGCTAATAGGCTAACCCTGCTAAAAACTCTGACACTAAGGAAGCTGCAAAATGGGGACATTGCATATTCTGCTCTCTTTGCATTTCATCCTAATAATGGACCATGCAATATGATCCAAAACATTCATGAGAAAAAATATATACAAAGTTTAATCCAAAACACTACTACTAATCTTGATGGACTGCGGAAACTACATGTCTGTGAGTTTAAGCTGTAGTATATACAAATTTGTAGAAAAATATGGTATAGGTTATAGAAAATTCTATGAAAACATATATAATCAGCTGGATGGCGACATCAAAAGTTAAACATATGATGACAACAAAAGTACAACCTACAGGAAACAACACATCACAATGTATGGCAACAATAAATTGTACATTTGCAAATATGAACTGTAATAATTCATATTTGAACCAGCTAAATCATGCATTGTACAGCAGCATGGGTATATAAATTTTTGATTGCATGGTTTCCTATCAGCAGTATGTTGTGGGTACAAATTAGCAAAGTCCAGCCTTCAGAATAAAAGGAGCAAAGTTTTTCAATTTGATAGAAGTCAGATGCTAGAAGTAAAAATATAGCCAGAAAGAAACTTGTGTTTGTATGTACTATGACCTACAGCAGTCAATAGAATTGTACAAGGATTGATACCTCCATAAATTTGAATTTTTATTTCCAGCAGAGAGTTCACAAAATATTGCAAAGATAAACTTCGCAGAAGAAACAAACCAGCACTTCTAAGGTTTCAGGCAAGCCTCCAAAATCCAGACTCAAAGCAAGTTGACAAATAACTAGCAATCAAGGCTTCAGTAAGTTTTTTACTGTTGAAAATTGTGATTTTTCTAATGTTGTTATGGTTAAAAAATCCAAAATATAGAAAACTGTATGAACCTCATCCTCACTTATAAGTTCAAAAAACTTGGAAACAGCCCTACACAAGGCTATTGGAAGGTACAGCACAGCTCATAAGGTTTCCAGCGAACCTCTAGAATCCAAAGACCAAACGTTGGTTGACAAGTAACTAGCAACCAAGGTTTCGGTAAATATTTTATTGTTGAAAATTAGTAATTACAGTTTCCCTAATGTTACGGGTGAAGAAAAGTAAGAAATAGAAAAGTCAAAAATATGGCAGCCCTCAACAAGGCTATTCGAAGGTACAACACACCTCAGGAGGGTCAGCTCTTTCCAGCACCAAGGGCAACTTCCTCACCCATAATGATGAAAACAATTTTGCCTTTGGGTGATGCCAAGGGTGAGAAGAAAGAGTAATAGGAACAAATAAAGCAGGGCCAAAACCTGCAACTTCATTTCATGGAGTTTGACAACAACAAGATCGAGGCTTTGGTGGACAAACAAGATAATGAATCATGAGTTGAACATTGCCCTGTGCACAACCAGGATAGAAAAAATATTAGAAATGCCCTTCTTCAATTTCTAGGAAACAAGTTACAACATAAATAAGAGTCAACTTGTACTTATGTCGACCAGGAAATTTTAATCGCTTATATACCTACTGATTTTTCATATTTTCTGTAGTATTTCAATACTTTCCTTCAAACCATCAACACAGAAGCCCGCTAACATCAGCCAAAGAAGAATTGCATTGGATAATGGAAAGCATTCAGAGCAGCTTAGTAGGGCATGGATGATCCAAAAATTGGATCTCAAAGTTGAGCAGAGCATTGAGAACATGTTCCTGCTTATTGAATTTGTCATTGTACCAGTGCAATAGGGCTGTGATAATATCTGTGGATTCTCAAGGATGTAATGGGACATCTTTGGCAATTCTGTATAAAGTTGCAAACCCTGAAGTAACCAGAAAACCTACTTGGTGATTTTGTTGCTTGCAACACAGAGCAAACACACTAAAAACCAGTGAATCTTCTCTATGACAAGCCCAAACATGTCCTGATACAAACAGCAAGTAGAATTTAGAACAATGTAGGATTCAATTTTCATTTGAGTCACTTGGTTTTTCATCTTGGATTGGGAAATTGTAGGAAGGTCTTAAGTTGCCTCTTCACATATGAAAAGGGGTTAACTCTCATTTTCACTGGTAAAAGTCTATCTTGAGGACTATGCAGGTGTGTATAACTGTCTAAAGAGAAGTAGGAGTATATTGTAGATGTAAAAGGAGCTCTAATATCTGTTCTTGAGATTGTCAATGCAGTATTCCACTATAAATATCTGTAACAAACGTTTCCATAGTGCAAGTGGTTGCTATATAGAGATAGATTGTTTCACCCTACATTGGGTTTTAACCAGAGGGAATTGTGTTACTAGTTTGTGTGCTTGAAAACTTTTATTTTCTGCACATCCATGTAAAATTTTCTGCAAGAACCTAATTTGCATATACCACTGTGAGTGTGATAACCATGTTCAAATAATTATAATATTATATCATTAAGGTTTTGATATAGTTCTTGAACAAGAATCTGTTTACTCAGAAAAGTTCAAAAGAGTTACGAATATCATAACTGTTAATGGATCAGGTGGTATATGAGCAGTTAAATGCTTTGGGTTCTTGTTTGTTGCAGGCATTGCAAGCCTTCATCATTCACTAGATCAAGTGGGAAAGAAAGCTTAGTGCCTTTTGGGTCCAAAGTTCAATCCAAGAAGTGGTTAAGGACATTGAGAATGGAGAGGCAAGATGATGGGGAAACCAAATTCTAGAAGTTGGAAGTTGTAGCCAAGACATCCATTATGGAAGACAAACTTGATAGGCTAGAAAGCATGATGCTTGCCTTGATAGCAAGAATGGACAATCTTAATGAGCACCAAGAGGATGATGAATTTGAAAAGGCACGTATAAAGCAAAAAGAGTTTTCAAAATCAGTGGAATTCTTCAGGGCCAAGACCAAGATAGGCATCCAGCCCTCTGATGGTAAAATTGGCACTGAAAAATTGGACTAATGGGTGTCCCAAATGGAGGCTTACTTCATACCACATTGCATTTCTCCACATTAGCAAATATCTTTTACATGGTTGAAACTTGTTGGGTGTACTCTTACATAATATGAGCATTATGAACACTCGTTGGAGGTTCAAAAAGTACCACAGCTGTCCGAGTGGGCAGAAATCAAAATGCCATTTAGGAAAAGAGGAGTTCAAGTTGGGAAGGACATTATGGATCATGATGTGCCAATGATGTATGTGGGAGGTTTGTTTGATCATCTATAAATAGCAGTTCTCATGTCCAAACCCCAAAATGTAGATGAAGCATGTGCCAAAGCACACTACCTTGAACTAGATATGAAGGGCGTCTCTTTTGCAAAGCACAAGGATAGTGAGCAGCAGTGTGGCAGCAAGAATCAAGATGAGTCGTCATTTGAGGGAAATGGATTCGTGCATTCTTGTGGATAAGAGGAGATAGAGATCTTAAGCACATTGTATAAAAAAACAAAGGATAATTGATGCCAACTTATGCTGTAGAGATTGCCATTCAAAGGTTGAAGTCAGGTCATTATGTTTGTGTATAGTGAATGATTGTGTATAGTGAATGAGGGTGAGTGTAAAGCTTATGCTATAGAAATTGTTCAATTGTTATTGCTATTTAAAGATTATTAAACTTATGTTTGTAATCCTGCAAGTGACAATTTTTTCTATTGCTTTAGCAATTATCTTGTAGAACCACGTGATGTTTGTCCATTTAATCATTTCCTATCATGTTGCTAATCTGTTGGTCTCTAGTCTAGCCAATACAAAATATACATTGGCATTATTCAATGAGATCTTTGTTTAGAACTGAATACAGGTCTCTTCATTGGCCAAAAGAAAGTTGTATATTGTTCATGCTTGAGTTGTGTATCTTCCTTGATCTAAAATGTTCATTGCAAGGCTTGACTGTTGTCAATCCAATGTTGCATCTAGTGCAAAAACAGTCATTGTAGTAATTCACATTTAATGCAAAATTCCCGTATTGAAATCTTGTAAACTATGCATTTCCTTTATAAATTGAAGAATGGTTCTACTGTACACATTGTTTTGCTTCAAGTTGTGTAAAGAGACAAATTAAAATGCTAACAATAATAGTTCTCTTTAAAGGTTTGACAGAGCTCTTCACAAAAACACGTGTTAACTCGTAGTAGCATGAATATCACATTATGGATGGCCAATTTCATGATTGTGTCAAGTAAAAGGGAGGTCTACAACTAGGAAGAATTGTTATATGCTAGAATTTGTGATTTTATGTTGCTGAAACAAAAAGGTATTTATATGACCCAATACACTATTGGGCTATATATGAATATAGTATACACTAAGGCAATACCTGATGTCGACCAACAAGAAAATACCTTCTAGAAACCAACTTGACCCTCTGTTTTCATATCAATATCACTAGAAGTACAATTCACAGATCTCAAGGACCAAGAAGAAACTCCGAAAGACAGCCATAGTACAACTAAAAAACATAAAAAGGTAGTATAAGACAGTGCCAAAAGAAGAGGATATAGCCAATGAAGAAGAAAGGAAATGAAAGTAAAACTAGAGAAGATATTCAACAACCAAGTGCTTACTCCTTGCTTTCTTCTGTGACACCAAGCCTCCTACCAATAGATGAGGCTTGCCACAAAGAGGAGTGGATTTATCAGTTGGGTGTCACTATCAACATATTAGATATTCCTTCTATGAGCTCTCACTCTATACCCATGCTTCAAATCTTAGCAAAGTCATCAAGACAACTCTAATTGGAGGACTTTCATTTACTGATGGAACCAAAAGAGGGTGCACAGTGCTCAAGAAGTGTTTACCACTTCCACTGAACCAACTCATTTTGAGCTGAGTAACCCTTCTCACTGTCTCACCCACTAAGAGATTTTATATCAATGCAATTTATTCAGCAACCTCTGCAGACCCATTAGGTGCATTGAAAAAATTTACATAGAGCATGGCATTGATGGCTCAAGCTATGCTTGGTGTTACTTATATAGTTTGTAATGTGGACTTTTCACATTCTCCACTAATTTTAGAGGATTTCATTTGCATTAAGAATTACTGCCCTTTGAGTTTGTTAGAATATTCATGAACTATGGATGACCAATGAAGAATAAACTTGAGATATTGGTACCATAGTTTGACAATTTGTGACTCGGCAAACCTGGTTTTGACTTAGACTCAACTCAGCAAAAACTCAACAAATCAAAAATACTTAAATTCGTCTACCACACCAAACTCACCAAAACCCACCAAAAACTCAGTTGCAAAATTAATTTGCAAGTACTCATGAGTTTCCCAAGTAAATGAATAATTTCTTCAGTTACAAAATTAACTAGTTTCTCAAGTACTTGACAATTTTTTTTTAAGGTTAGAATAGTAATTGCCTCTTAGAATTACTCCTCTTATTCTGCGTTCAGTTGATAGAACTTGGAAACATTGTACTCCATTGAGCATCATCTCAAGTACCAATAGGGAACCACCATGAGTGACAAATGTAAGGTATCTAAATGGAGTACCTTGGCTAATGAAACTTTGTGGAAGGAGATGGATGAACAAAGGATATGGTTTAAGGAACAACTGGCTCAACAAACCCAACATATTGAGGTAAAAGTTGATAAGTCAATTGCATCTATTCAAGAAGTGGCTCAGTTAAAGTCTTGTGTGGCTGAAAATGTAGCAGAGGAAGAGCAGGATAAGGTAAAACTTCACAAAGTTATTCATTTAGTAAAAATCTTTAGAGAATGCCAAAGTCAATGAAACTCATCGCCTGAAGCAAAGGACAACAAAGGTTTAAAAACTCCAAGCCGCGGTAAAATAGTCATCTTGAAGATGACCTTGTGCAAATGTACCTCTAGGAACGTCTTCTTACCCAGCTCTTGCATGAAATTCTCTAAAATTGTTCATATGCTTGTCAGATGGGGCTGAAACTTTCTTTGGGGGATGACTTAACCAGTATAATTTTATATTATGTTAATACTTGTGCCGCTGACTTATTTCGTTATATAATTGTCGGCTGTGGTAGTTAGTATAATCATAGAGTGTGATCTGAAACGTTGATGCAAAAAGAATAACACAATCGAATCCAGAAGCTCGAGGTCAACAGTTAGTATATAGTTATAAAAAGTTGGGCCAACTGTCAAGGTTTAACCAACAAATGATGACTCTTTAAAAAATGGTTCTGCAGTTAGCAAGTTGCGCGGATTACTCCTCCCTGACCTGCATTGTGTAACTCGTCAATTGTTATACTCTTGTACAATCAATTTTAGCATGAACTTTAAGTTTGTTTTTTTCTCTTGCATGGTAGCATAGAATTAAATTAGTTGACACAACATTCAAGTTAATTAACTAAGTGGGTCTAGTATACTACCTTGTGAACCCACAATAGAGCCGTTACCATTCCAGAGACCAAATGGGAGGAAATCTTCAATATCATTATTATTTGAAATTAATTGTAAATCTCATGCCTCAAGTTCGTTTATGACATTCAATATATGCAAATGCAAGCTAACCAAAAGAGTTAATTGTGCAATCATAAGGTGTCTCATGCCTCACCTATCATCAGAAATTCAGAAATATATTGGCATGCTGTCTTGTACACTCTGCCAACAGCGAAATAGGACTTAGATGCTCACTTCAGATGGGATTTAAGTCAGGAACTGATTTGCATAAATTCCACATATTGGACACATTTTCAAACCTATGTACTGAACACTTTTTCTCATTTCCTGTTAGCGAGATCAAACATATTTTTATTTGACAATTTCCCTTCATGAAGTTGTTGCTTAAGATGTCATCCTCTCAACCACGAGAGGTGTTAAGCATATTATAGCCTAAGTAGTTACAGTCAGAGATGGTGATAGACTTTGAGATGGCATCCGACCCCCAGCAATTAACAATCAGGGCACACCCAGCCTCATATTCTCATACAAAGCACAGAATGCAGTTACTCTACAGTGCAGTCTAGAATACTGGGGCAGATGCAGCTATAGGGTTTTGTATGTTTGGGTTTGCCTCCCTTATTATGTGCCACCGGATAAGTCTATTAAAGTGAGATTTCATCAGAGCAATAACAATGGGCACATTCATATTAGCTATTATATTCCTAACGGATTCCAGAGAAAGAATTTGAACACTAAGGTTCTAGTTTAGTTCAAAAGAATAAAAATGAATCCATAGCAAACTTGTTGAAGGCAGTTAGAGAAATATAACTTCTATAAACTAAAAAATAATAATTGCTTAGTAGATAGATCTACTCTACAACTTATTTGTATAATGGTTTTGATAAAAGATGAAGAAAGTGCCATGACCTGAAATGGAAGAAGAGGCATTTGAATTTCACCATTATAATTATGTTGCCAATGCGGGATGAATCCCCAGTAATCAGAGGCAATGTAGTTTTTCCAATCTCGCTCTACCTTGCTTCTAGAATTGAAATAAATTTCCATTATAACGCTTGGTAAAGTTTTGCCACATATGTTCTTTGAAGCAAGCTTGAACTTAACAGGTGGATACAACAAAGCTGTATTTTCCACATCTGTCTGCAACACAGAAAATGATTGAGCAAAGAAACAATAAAATGACTTAAGTAAAGTGAATGCATAGAGGACATTTTTCAAAATCAGTAACTGACTTGGCAATATTTGCACTTTTTTCCATCATCAGTCTCTGATTCTTTTATGCTACCGCAGTCATTAGCTTTCTGCTTTGATGTAGATATATTTACTGGCCATTTTCTCACAACAGTAGAAACGTGTCCATCTGAATACTTTTCTTCCTCTAAAGATATCCTTCCATTATGTTCTTTATTCGATGTCTTCACAGTACAAGGGATGAGGAATATACAGAGACAAGCAGATAATAATTAGAAAGAAAACAAGACAAATATATTTTTGTTCTTCAACCAATATAAGATATCAAATTTGCCAGCACAACCTCTGAATATTTGTCTAATTTTCAATGCATCACTCATAATTTTCTCATAGACATTTAAGATAAATAAATACATCCAACTTGTATAACTCTTTTCAGGGCAATCAAAGATCATACTTGCAGACTTTAAAGGAAGCAGAACATGAAAAGATCAGAATAAGCTTCTCATCGAGTTGTTTCTATACTAAATTAAAAACTGTAGATGTCTGATTCCATGAGGAGTATGCAAAACCATACTCATAAAACAGATGATATACATCACATTCCTCTAAGCAATTGAACCGGCAAAGAGGATCAAGGCATCCTTTGTTTGCTGAAGTGTCTTCTGTTAAGATTTTATCAAGCAAAATTAAGTTGGAGAAAGTATTATTTTAGACCACGCTTTAAATTTCCAGAGCTTGACCCTGAGGATTGTTGAGGGAGAAGCAGAAGAGAGAAAAGGGTGATGGGCCAATTTTGCAGTGCATTGTCCATCTGAACTTCTTCCCCATTGTAGTTGATCTCTTCTATGATTCAAGATGACATGCCCATGCAGCTATTACCTTTTTAATTCTCTCTCAGATTGGTTACAAAGACTGGTAAACCTTATGATCATATCTTATGCTGTTCATTTTTGTACTTTCTTGATCTCCACATAGGAACCCCATAAACAGATGCCATATAATTATTAGCAAAAAAGGACTAGAATAGGAAGTGTTTAACATTTGGTAAACTTAAGTTAAATGGAGCCAGTAATCAGTGCACCAACTAAACAACCTAACTTCACTAAATTTATGAAGACAAAGAATCCAGTGATCTATTTCTAGTTTTGTGCAACTTAATTTTGTCTTACATACTTCTCACACAAGTCCTAGTTAGGTATATTCATGTCTACATATTATTTGGAAAATAATAAATATAAATAACTTAGTGTTCAGCTACTTCCATTATTTGTCTGTGTCGTACCATTATCTTCATGCTGACCAAACATTATGTGTTATTGATGTCATTGTGATTGCAAACATTCTCCTCCCAGGTAATCCATCAAGGAGTCATGCAACGATTACTCAAGAAAGGAAAAGAACAATAATGGATTTTAATAAGGTACTTTTCTGGTTTTTTTTTTCAGTTGCACAGTCTAGTATGCAATTTTCTTGAAATAGGTGAACAGATACACCTAGAGAACAGTGTTAGGTAATAACTAATCAGTGCTACAAAGTCAATACTGTTGATAGTACATAAATAAGCAAGAAAAAAGTAAACCATAACACAAATAAATGTCAGCCTAGCAATGGCCTCGACATTTCAATTTCAATATTTTTATAGCACCCATGATTATCTTTATAGGAGAAAGAACTCTGGGCCAGAATAAGTTGAATGGGCATCAAGGATGATGTTTGTTCTTGACAAGCAAAGAAGCATATAAAATCACTTTTGGAAATTCAGTTCATTACACAAAAACTCACTTGAATCCTTTTCAAACAAGCCAAGAGGTGGCAATTCAATATGTAAGCTAATTCACAGTTCATTAGCTATTTGCGTTTTATATGTAATTTCACTGCTTTTGATTTCCACTGCATGTTCAACGGTTGATATTAGTTTCTAAATTTCTTGCATGATGTTGTTGCCAACTCAGGATTTTAAAGAAGATAAAGAGCATTTCAAATGAACTTTTACTTCAATTCATTAAATTTAATTCCATCAAGTAATAATGTACTTAAGGATGAGAATAAAGTCATTTCAAAAGCTGGATATCTTGGCATATTTGACTAGGTTATCAGCAACGTATAAAGAGAGCCTGTAATTTAGAGCAACTTTAATACAAATTCTAAATGTTGTCATCTTACCAGAGCTACACAAAGAAAACTCTTAAGCACCCAATGCCTCAATATTTTGGATGATAAAAAGTTATCATAATATAGTACCTACAAGAATAACACACTACCACGTATATCTAGCATTATGTAAACAATTATATAACAAAAGGGCAGTCAATTTGCACAGCAGAGCCAATTCACTTGCACTGCCAAGCACAAGTGGGTATTTTCCTTAGTGTGCACAGAATCAACACATCAACAGAAGAAAAATACCACTCGTGCTTTGGAACAGTACTTAACAAAAATGAGTATGGGACCTGTAAAACAAGCTTAGTCAATCATCTCAGATGATTGAACTTCGAAGAAATAAAGAGTATATATCCATGCCCTCAACTAACTGGAAACAATTGATAGAACCACAAAGCAGGGCGAACAAATACAAATAAAGAGCAGCTACAGCCTGGCATAAGCTGATTCCTAAATACCATCTAGTGAGAAATGAAATGAAATTATTTTGATGTCTACAAATGACCAACACTGCTCAACTGTTCTCAAGGTTGCAAGTGATTACAGTAGAAATTTTATATGGAAACAAAGATGGTTCCAGACAGCAATCAAAAAACAAGAAAATTGAAAAGCCTGGATTTGAGCATAAAAGTTACCTTTCCAGTTGACCTCGAGGCGTGGACAGGTAATTTATTGGCATTCTCTTGTATCAATCCATGTTTCGATAGTGAAAGCTTTGATAGAGATGCTTCGGAGTAGTCCATTTTGGGATTTTTTGATTTTCTGGGAGGCAGGTTTCTTTTGGGTCTATTGCCTCCATTGCAATTTTGAACCTTTCCACGTTCTGAAATCTTTGGCTGGTCTTCATCATCAGAAGAGACCATATAAACTGAATCACTTGATATCTAGAATAACCGTCATATTATCAAAAAAATTAGTAGCTTTAGAATGGGAAAGTTTCTCTTAGATATTTTTAAAATATAATAAAGAGTAACAAATGCAAGAAAGAATTCAATGGTAGGAAAATAATCAAATTCCTTCCGCTAAAATCATTTCCAAATACTTCCAATAGCACAATTAATATTCTCAAATATGAATATAGAACATGTTTAAAGCACTCCAAGGTCAAAAAGATGTAATTAACTATTATTCGAAATAGGCTAGAAAGTTAAAAAGCAGCCACTTAAAGCAAAGTCTACATTGCTAGTAGCTGGCCAACAAAAGAATTTTCAACCAGAGATTACAGTTACTATTATTAGTATATTCAATTTCTCGATAGGCAGCAATAAATATTCATAAACATGTCATTTGAGTTTTAAAATGCAAATTTAAACTTAACTTGGCTAACCCACTTTTTGATCTTATCATCAACGTTTATTTCATTCTGTTGTTACATTGTTGTTGTGGGTGGTGTTAAAGTACCCTTCCACTGCTGTCTTTGCAGGTAGCAATCTACTGGGCCATTGACCAATTTTAGATACTTGCCCACAATAATCAAATTGTGATTTCATGTGATATATTCCAAACTTTTGTGCCAGCCTGCTTATTCTCAGTAGTGAATCCTTCCATGTTTAAGTCAGTAACATTGGAGTATAGTTCTTAAGTCATAGCAACATTTTTTGTCAAACCTTGATTAGATCACTCTTAAGGCACCCCAGATGCACACGAATAAATAACTGTTATCAAACATATAACATTAGTCTAGAAAGCTCCAAAAAAAAGAAATGCATAGATACTGATAGCTGGCAAATATGGTAAATGTTGAGTAGAATATATGGTTAGTCATTTGTATATTCAATTTCTTGATAAGAATAAGAAGCATAGCCCAAAACATGTTATTTTGTTGTAAACGTTGAAAGTAAACTTCTTTTGCTAAACTTCTTTTATTCTTTTGTTTCATTATTTGTGTTCCTTCTTCTGCTTCTTTTGTTAAACAATATTTTGGTAATTCGTGGATGTTCATATAGATTCTATTTCATTTCATAGGTTAAATCTGTTGGATTTCTTTCTTCTTTGGTATGGTTGATCCTGTGGTTGAATCACTGAAAATAGAGGTTAAGGGAGCTATTCTCTTGTTCTCTTAACTTCATATTCTTTTTCATTCCTGGACTTTAGTTTTCTATGAATTTTAAAGTGAGTTCATTATTCGTTTGATTAATTCAGGTTTCTTATGTGAGATTATAACACAGCAAATAAGAAATGATGATCATGAATAATGGAATGGGATAGACGTGTGCTGATGGAAAATGGGAATGAAGACAAAAGAATGAACATGTACAGGATGTGATGAGCGACAGCAGGCTGACAGAGAGCACAAAAGAAAAATATTGATGGAATAGTGAGAAATATTGGTAAATTGTACTGATGTACAAAGCTGCATGAATGGGGTTTAATAAAAAGGGATGTCACGCAAGAGAAATGCAGTCATAGAGCATCTCGCGGCTGCAAGATGACAGAATTTCATAATCAGTCATTTTTGTAACAAGAGATAGTGGACATTTAAAAAGAGACGGAAAGGAGAAAAATGAAGAAGAGAAAGAATCAGGAAAATGATTAAACAAAAAAATGAAATTATACTAACATTACAAACAGCCAAATTAGGTTAATGGATCCAGAAATCATAATCAGATATAAACGAGAGGTAATAGTGTAAATAGTCCCTAGGTTATGAAAGCAACCAGAAAAATCAAATTTAAAAAATAAAGGTGAACAAAGAAACGAGATGTAAACCTGAAGTGTTTAAACCCTGAGCCATAAGACATCTAGTATACGTATAAATAGCCCTGCAGAAGGACCAGTTAAAAAGCATGGAGATGAAGACCAAGTAGGAGACCAAAATTGTGAAAATGATTGCAATAAGGCTTGGATTAGAAAGATAGCTCTTGAGGCCCCCTGTGATCTACATATGAGAATAAAAAAAAACCTCCAAATGAAAAAGAGGCAAGCATCTCTGTTCACATGTCATGACTGTTAGCCTAAGTTACCGGTTCAGGTGCAGGGATGGGTGCGGCTACGCGAACCCGGTACGTGGGTGCATGAAAAAATATTTGGGGGGTTTGGGTGCATATGGGTATGTGTGTATACACACACACACACATATAAACAAAAATTAAGAGAAATATACAGAATTGTAAAACTAAATCGTTTCATAGTATGATATTTGGTCATTGATCAATGCCAAATTCCAAAGATAAATATTAAATGTCAAATGATAGCTGAAAAATTTTCTTTAAAATAATATCTTTTTCTTAATTTTCACTTTGACTCAGACTCCTCTGATGCAAATACGATTGAAGGTGGCCTAATGCAATTCTTATGTTGCCAATTATAAATCATTGATTACCATCTATCAGCTTTTTTAGGCATTACATTTATTATTCTGAATAAACAGAGTTTTGATAGGTATTGCCATGGGATGCTCTAGTCACTTAAGAATTATGATATGTTGTCTTTCCATTTCCAAGCATGTCTGTTTGTCTGTCCAGGTGATATTTAAGCTTTGAGATTGGTCATGGTCATCACTGTCTTTGTTATGAGTGGTTACCAGACATTTGTGGAATTGACACATCTTCAAGGTGGATGTCCATGTATGTTATGATTGGACACATTTGAGGAGGTCTCCTTGGTGTCCTCTTAAGTTGAAAGAGTAATCTGTATTTTTGAAGAATGTGTTTCGAATGAACATTTTGGTAATGTGAATACTATGTTAAAGTTCTATGTCTGCTCAGTGTTATTAGTAGAAAAAAAAAATTTAAAATGCTCTTTTTATAAAGTAGGCCCCCCAATGCGCCCGGGATCGTGCTGGGTGCGCACCCAGCACATACCCACAGACACACCCGAACCGAGTGCGAGGCTTGTGGGTATGAACCCTGCAACATAGCCATTAACCAATTGTTTTATTTTCCCATAGCTAATGAGGTGGTGCAAAGGAAATTATTTAATAATTTAAGTTAAGTTGTCCGAAAATTAACTTTATAATTTAATCATAAAAAGGCAACTTATGATTTATTATTAAAAAATCAATTTAAAAGGAGAGGCAAAAAAGTGTCATTTAGAAATGGGACAAGAAAGTAATATTAATTAAAAGGGCTTTCTGGACACTTTTAGAAACAAAAGTAGTCTGAAGGTAAAAGCGGAAAAAAAAATGATATTATAATTCCCTCAAGGGCCTATACAAGGAGTTGATCATTGAAGAGGGTTACTTTCTGCATTGTGAAAGGGAAAATTCAAAAAGAAAATTGTTACATCACAATACTCAAAGAACGTGGATAAGGAACCTCTACAGTATAACAAACAATTGTATCTCCCCTAGATCTCACAATACAGATAAGATCCTATGATGTAACAAGATCAAAGAAGGTACCTTAAGGAAGACTAATTACAACATGGCAACTCCAACAAGCAATAGAGATGCCATTATCATCTGCTCAAACGCAAGAATACCAACATTTAGACTGCCAACAAAATGACCATCCTAGAGGAGAGTCATGGATCATTGCCTTGAATCACAAATTATGACCCTTATATTTTCTTTCAAACATTCAACAGCACAGAGCTGAGAATATTGGGTTCTACTTCTCATACCACATTCAACATATTGCAACTAAAAATTGTCACACGTGAAAGTATATTTGAAAAAGACATGAATACAGTTATGATAAAAATGATTGTCCGACATTAAATGACATTCAAGAGCTACATAATTGATAACTACAACAAACTAATTGATACCCACATGATCATTATTGTCATCATTATTTTTGTTGTCGTTTGTGTTTTTGCCATCAACTTTGTTGTTAAAGTTGTTGTGGCTGCTGTCGGTGGTGCTACATTCATAACAAATCCCTCAAAATATGATTTGCATGTTAGCAAGTTTTCTCTCTTCCATAGTTCACAAATATCTTATAAGATAAAAGTTTATGGATAATTTTCTTAATTTTTTTCATGAACAATGCTTACCTCTAATGGTAGAGTAAGATACCTTATGGCGCCTTTTACTTTCTTGATGTTAATGCATATATATTTTTTATTTCTTCCTCTTTCAAAGTGTTTTCTTGTGAAAAGACTAACCTTAGTTGCAGGGTTCGCACCCTGTACCCATGCACCAGGTCCAGGATGTGTTTCAGTCCTGGTGTGTTTGGGTTCTGGTGCGCACGCACCGGTGTGCCTGACTGTGCACTCAGGCGCACTGGTGCATGCACACTTGGACTCAAAGGTTGTTAATAATTTTTAGAGGCAGAGGTAGAGACAATGTGCAGCATAGAGAAGCAAGGCAATGTGTTCATTTGACATTGCTAGGAGACGACGATCACAGATTTAATCCTACTACACTAGACGCCATTTTAGGCGTCCTCAAAGAGATGGAGGAATCCCCCAACATAGTGGCGCTCATCAAAGCCAGCCAAGGCAAATACTTCTCCAACGGCCTCGACCTGCGATGGATCGCAAAGAGCCCCAGCAATTGTCTTGACATAATTAGGGACAAATTCGAGAACATGTATAGCCTATATTGGATAGTTGAAAGTTCCTTATATAAATTAAAAAACGACTCCTATAAAGGTTATTAGATGATGTTTAAAAAATCTATATATTATATGCTTGTATGTTTTTCTTTTTATATTTTAAGAACTGGTATAATTTGTTTAAGATTATGTTTGTAATGATTAGAATTTTTGGAAAAGAAGATATGGTTAGTAATCATTGAATATTTTTTAATCATTTTTCACTGTTAGTAAAATAGTTTAATACTTTATAATTTGTACTAGATTGTTAATAGTTTTTTAATTATATAAGGAAAAGAAATTGTCGAAGTTAAAAAATAAAAATAGTTTGTACTGGGTTGTTAGTAATTTTTTAATTATATAAGGAAAAGTAATTGTGGAAGTTAAAAATAAAATATAGTTTGTACTAGGTTGTTAATAGTTTTTTAATTATATAAGGAAAAGTAATTTTTTAATTGCATAAGGAAAAGTAATTGTGGAAGTTAAAAATTAAATATAGTTTGTACTAGGTTGTTAATAGTGTTTTAATTATATAAGGAAAAGTAATTGGGGAAATTAAAAATAAAAAAGAGGTTATAATTGTCAAGGGGCCTTTGGTCTCCTAGTGAAGTTGAATGGTTCTTAACTTGTTTTATCCATGATAAAGTATCATACTATCAAATGATTTAGTTTTACAATTCTGTATATTTCTTTAAATGTTTTGTGTGTGTGTGTACAAACACACACACGTACCCAATCCCAAAAAAAAAAAATTGCCCATACCCACGTACCAGGTTCTCGTACCCATACCCATACCGGAAATTTAGAGACTAACAATACTTTGAATCTATACAGCAGAATGTCTTTAAAAGTTAAAACGTATAGTATACTGTTCTCCAGAATTTTGCCACTCAACATTTTTTCCATTTCAAATGGTCTACTGTTCAGCAATCCTTCATAATTGTATCCAATATATTATTATGATCTAGACTATTGAACATTTTAATTATCTAGGTGATGGGCTCATTGATGTTACTTGAAATCTCTAGGTCTTGACAAAGTGTTGTCATGTTTCTTCAATGGATGAAACTTCAGGAACTTCCATGACAGAGGTATATCATGTAAAGAAATTGTGTTTTTTTATTACTGCACACTAGTAAATAATAGACTAAAGTCATTATATTATCATATAAAAGTAAAATAGTATATTATTGATTAATACTTCTAACTTCTCGATCTCATCATTTACCATTGAATGATAATTCAAAACAGAACAAGGATTAAAATAAATTAGTAATAGCTCAACATCGGCAAGTAGAAACACATCCACTGCATTACAAGTATGTTTATTTAAATGGTACATTTATTAATCCAAATATGATGCAGTACAGGCTAAGTGAACACAATGGCATGACCTCTTAAAGGAATGTAACTTGAGCAACAGATTACAGCCAGGTTACTGTATAAATAAAATTCTCAGTTAGTATTAACATGATCAAAATGCACCACACTAGCCTCAAGAAACATCCTCCCTAACCAATAATTGTTGGAAATACCAAAACAGATTCCAATGCTTCACTAACCACAAGCACCACTATCCAATGCTGAATAAACAGGGAGCAGCAATACTGAGGGATCTAGCAACCAAACTGTTTATGAAGCTACCCTGTGAAAAAATAAGCATTTATGGATTCCTAAAAAGATTATCATTTGTTGCCAATTTGAAATAAATTAAGTTCTCTCCCTCAATTTTTGAATTGGATTTTTGGACTGAGGAAAGATAGCAACTTATACTTCTGCTATAAGACAGATTTGGTGCATTTGAAGGTATCTTTGCATGAATAAGACACTGCAAGCATGCAGGATAGATTTTTATTTGAATTTTATGGACCCCACTTGGTTTCATGTTTGTATGGGAGTGTAATGTCCCCTCCTTAGACTGTTCAACAGAGGGCAGAGGGTTGACCTATTATCCGAGTTCCCGTAGGTCAACAGTATGGATAGGGGACTTAGTCAGAGGTTCATGGAGCTTTGCATGAGCATTTGAAGGTATCTTTGCATGAATAAGACACTGCAAGCATGCAGGATAGATTTTTATTTGAATTTTACGGACCCCACTTGGGTTCATGTTTGTATGGGAGTGTAATGTCCCCTCCTTCGATTGTTCAACAGAGGGCAGAGGGTTGACCTATTATCCGAGTTCCTGTAGGTCAACAGTAAGGATAGGGGACTTAGTCATAGGTTCAAGGAGCTTTGCATGAGCCGTTTTGAGCAGTTTGGGATAGTTTCCTAGATTTTAGGAGGGATCCCTACTTTTTAGGGATTAACTAGGAGTTGACCATAACACATCAATGGACCTCTTGGATCATTTTGGGGAATTTGGTGGCAGTTCCTACTTTTTAGGGAGAATCCCTATTTTTTAGGGGGAACTGTCAATTGGCCTGCAAGACTCGGGCATCATCCATGGTCAAGTGGCTTCGATCAGATTCTAGTTTTGAGTCTAGATGAGCATTTTATGAATAAATTAGCAAATATTAAAATATTTCCTAAATGGGGTTAAATAAATAATAATAAAGTGAATTATTATAATCACTTTATATTAAAATGAGATATAATAAGGCCATGGCACAATTATCTAGGAGTTGATGGTATAAGTTGTTTTAATAAGAGGGGCCATGTTAATAATGAAGAATTATGCCTTGGAGTTCGAATTTTAGGAGGAAGGCATATATTTTAATAAAGTCATTAAAATAAATTGGAGAAACCCTAGAAAGTTCGAACTAGATGGAGGGAAGAGGAAAAAAGATAAAAAAACGAATTTGGGGCTTCATTTGGTATTCATCCAAGTTATTTTCTTCATCAGCATTTGTCAATTTGAGAGCTGGAGCTATTTGCAGCATCAGATCAGATTCTTTGAGGGCAAAAACCCTTGAAGAAAGTGTAAATTGGACGAAATCCTGGTTTACAGTGGAGGAAGATTTACACAGGGTCTTCAATTGAGCATTATTGGAGCAATTTTCAGTAGGTATCTGCAAATCAGATTGAAGAAATTTATATTATTGATCGGAGTGGCAGATTTGTGTATTGGCAGTAGTTTTTGTGCTTTGCAATCATTTCCAGGTGAGTCATACACCTCCAAGACAGAGGGAGACGTCATATACAGCTGTGAATGTCATTGTATCAGGTTGAATCAGAGCTGAATGTATGATCAGGAACAGATTGGTGGTCAAAGAAGCAATTTCAGACTTTTCTCTAAGCTTCCATAGCTAGCCGTACCACCACCAGGTTGCAATCACTTCATTCCAGGGTTGGCATTAGGATTGGAAGACATATTCAGAGCAGATCAGAATTATAGTGGACCAGAATATTTAGAATCCAATCAGCGATTTCAGATAAGGAGTGGAGAAAATAATTTGTATGCATCTTGTTTGCTGATCAAGCCTGCTCAGGCCGTACAAACCTGGTATGGGTGTGAATGTCACCGTGTGATATCACTCTATTTGAGGAATAAAATCAGTATTTAGTTTTAATTTGAAGTTAGTTAATTGCTGCTAAAGTTCTTTCCAGTATTGCCCTGTTCAATTTTAGCATTTGCATTCCAAATATCAAAAAAAAATCAGAAAACAAGAAAAAACATTATATATATATATAGCAAAAAAAACTAAAAACAATCGGACTTCTTTTCTCATACGCTGGTCAAAGACAAAAAGATAAACAAACAATCAATTATTTGCCTTAGAATTCCTATTGGGGATTTTTCAGGGAGACAAGTCCCTAGATATGGAGACACCCTTGAAATAGAGATGAGAGAAGATTTCTTTGAGTCATCTTTATAGAAGATGTTTTGAAGGGCATAGGACATTGTCCCCAAAAGTCTTCCTTTTAATTTTAAAGGCATGGGAGCAGCTTCGCAGGAGTTTCCCAAAGTCGAAAGGGCTCCCCACACCCCTTACCCCCTTAAAAGATAGAGGGTTATAATGAAAGTCACTTTATTATAGCACAAGGGCCATAACTTTGCCTTACTCATATCTCTAAGAAATAATCTTTTGGTTTAATAAGGAGATTATCATTTTTTATTCAATTGTTCATGTGGTAAGTAATATATCATTCTTAGGATGCATTGCCTTGCCCTGGCTTAAGTCTTATTTGGCCAGTGGATTATAAACATTATAACAAAATAATCTTTTTCTAAAGCCATATAAAATAAATCACCTAAAATGGACGTAATATTCTTCTCCAGCCTTAATAGTTGGAAACTTGGAACTAATGGGCTCTATTTTCATTTAACATGGATTTATATATCAAAGCAAACATTAGCATTGAACATTTCCAGTGTGCTCTTTTAGAATATCTAATACATTATTTAAATACTGTAACAAAGACCTCCGACATCAACAATGTTTTCCTTCCCACTAAATAAGGATTTTTCCTCAGATGTATTGAACAATATAAACATTGGAATTTTGGAGTTTGAACCATATCTTATTTGGTCCCTTCATTGTTTTACAGATTATTATGATATCCATTCTATTTATTGGTTGATATGCATTTCTCAACTTTTCACTCTTTTCTGCTGGCAAGGAAGCTGTAACATAAAATATATATTTGTATTAGTGTTTCCTTTGAGCAAATAAGAGCGTTGCTACACTAGTTGACCTTCAATAATAAGCAGTTATTGGTAATAACAAAAGATTAAAATGACAGAATAGGCACCTATAATTGTTACACATGTTTATTTGGAAGAACTTGATTATAAAAGATTAAATGTTTAAAGGAACTATGTCAAATTGATTGCTCTAGTCCTCTTTTAAGTCAATATTGAAGCAAAAATCACCCTTGTTGATTCCCAACAGTATTTTTTGTATGCTTGTGGTCAGGTATGTTGTCAAGATTATTGTACTCAGCAAAAGAATAAGACAAATGTTTTGTTGCCATCTTCCTTGTCCTCGTAATGCTTGTATTGTCAGCTTACGTAGGTAGTGTAGTAATTATCTTTGGGTTCTGAATAACTGAGTCAACATTTGTCGAAACAGGTGATAAATCACATGCCATAAATGTAACAAAATATAGAGAGAACGATAGATTTATTTGACACAGTAGTGTACAATACAGTGGCATGCTTGGATGTAGGGAAGTCCTTTCACATCAGTGGCCTTACCCTGATTTGTATGTTACTAATTATCAGTTAAACAACCAACTGATTGTCAGTTAAGACAAACCTCCAACACAACCGTCCATCTCCCAAAAGGCAAAAAAGTAATAGCTATACTAGCTAATCCAAAGATGCAAAGATTAACAAGAAAACAAAGTCAGAAAATAATGATCCATTTTCAGCATTTAATAATGCTATTCCAGCATCAATTGCAATAGCATTCCTTCATTTGCTATTGCAGCTCTGAGGATTCGGTTAAATGCTCACGATACCAACCATAAAACTTAAATCATTCTTTCGTAAAAATCTCGCTTTATTGTTGCCTGTATAAACACAAATTGACATGGCTATTGAGTATTTATTACAGAATGAACAGTAAGGTGCAAAAAGGCATTGTACATCACAAAACATGTCATCCTCTTACCATGACACCATTCTGTACTGCTCATGGCATCATTGTGTATGGTCAATAGAGCACTAAATTTACACCTTGACATCTTAGATTTGTTTGCAAGTGCGTTTGTTTGAAGATTTCTCCTATATGTTGAAAAAGATGAATTCAAGGTGATAATTTTAGCAATAATAATTGCACTTTTTAGACATGCAAACTGATATCGTCCATTAATTAGTTTGTGGAAAATCAAAGAAGTTGTGTTTTCTTTACCCTTTTGTCAATCATATAGATATATTCTATGCTGTAGAAAAGCCCCGTGGCATACTTTCACATGAAACTGCTTTCATTTCTGGATTCTTATCAATATTATTCTTTTCATATTTGATGCCTTTCTTCTCTAATCATCACATTAGGAGTTCAGAGATATGGTATCCTCTACAAAATAGTGCACAAATTCACAAAATCATATCTACCAACATGACACTGAAGCTATTAACATGATGTTATATACCTTATAGCAGATCCATATTTAAGATTTTTTGGGTAATTTCAAGGAAAAGTGATAAAATAGAGTCAAAAGAAATGTTAGAATCCTTCAAACAACTTACCCCATCGATATTAGCATTTTGAGAAGAAACACCATCATCAAACTTTGATTTTTTTGACCAATTTTTGGCTTTATAATTTCCACCCTTTTCTATATGAGTTGATCTCTTATCTCCTTTCTCACAACCTTCTTTCATGAATGAAAAGTAGGTTGACACATTTTTCTTTCTCTGCTTGAATGAACAAAAACGTGAGAACTGGTGAATGAAAAATATTATATATCACAAGGCTATGAAAACTGCCAATTCTACAATCAAATATTCTGTCCATCCTATATTCTAAGATCATTATTTTTCAACATGGTACGATATTTGTATAAAATCAATAGATGTTGACTGTTCACTTGCTATAATTCAGCAAAAGAGGGCGATAGAGTTGACCTTTTTTTCCTTCAAATTTGAGCAGGATGGACATATCTTGTTCAAAATATCTATTGTGTCAACAATTAGATTTGGATTGTATATGAGCCTTGGTAAGGTAATGCACCCAAAGTGTCCTGCAAAGGAGCCAATTTTTGTTACAAAGGCATGCAAAACAATTCTTAAACTCCATTCACAACCAGGAGAAACACTGATTCCTGATGGAAATTCCACACCAAAAAGTTCTTTCTTGTTTATCAAAATTTATGTCTTACCCTCACAAAGATTGATGTCAGTTCCACCACAAGTCGAGCATTTGCATTCTTGACTAGGATTTGGAAATCCTAGACGTGAGTCAACAAGTTCCTTAGTTTTGTTTATAGATGGGATAACAGATAAAGTTTTCTGAATAAAGGAAAACCACGGAGTTAACAGTAAGGAGGAAGACAGAATTAAAAAATATATTAAGAAAATGCTACATCTAAAATATCATATTCTGAAATATGAAAAAAAATTTAAAATATGTAAATAGAATATCTAAGATAAATATAAATTGGGATCCAAATCAGGAAAGAAGCTTTGAAATCAGTTCAGTAATTTCAATAGAAAAAAATGGTAAAATAGTTCATGTAAACAGAGGCCAGATGAATTTTCACCATGTCAACATCTCTTTTATTAAATAAATATACTTTAATTAAATACTTCTATATTGAATGGAAATGCTAGAGGCAGCAGATACAGTCCATTTAAATGTATACACAATTTTGAGAGCTAAATGACGTAACTAGTTGCACATGAAATTTTTTAATATCTCCAACAAAAATCTGTTAAATATGCATATCATTATTGTTAAAGGAACATTCACGCATCTTACAATTCACCTTATTAACTTTTGGATTGTCCAAAAATTCTCATTACTCAAACAAAATAGTAAATTCTAGAAATCTCTTTCTATCTCCATTTTCTTGGAAACATCAGTACCTTAATGCCTAACCTCGACATATCATATTCATTTCCTTCATTCTGACTGTAGCATACCAGTAGCATTGCCTTTTCCTATTTGAAATTTCAGAATTATGGCATATAGGTCTGTAATTATAAACGTATACACAAATTTCAAAATATTACCTATGAACTATAATTAGCATTGAATTAAAAATGAATATGATGTTATTCCTCTAAATTGCACAAGGATATAAGATAATCATCCTTGCAAATATTGTCTAAACCTAAAATTTCCTTCTTGTTTTACGTTTTCAACAAAACCAACTTCTTTTCCATGCTCCTGGATTCAACATTTCTTGTGTTTGATAATTGATTGAATAAGAAATGACTTGGGAAGGGCCTAACAAACTTTTAAATCATTGGAAACAATACATTTCAAACAACGCAAACCTTTATGGAAACAGCTGGGGAAAACAAAATCAATTTCCTTCACAGAAATAAAGTAGAATGCATCATAGTTTTCCTGAAAACAAAGAAAAAATCAAGGAATAAAAAGGTAATTTTGTAGGTGACAATTTTTTTGGACAAAGGAATCTATACATACAGTGAACAAATATCATAAGAACCAACAAAGTCAGATGATGAGATAACAAAGAAGTGGCTTCTCCAAGAATGATGAACAGAAGCACCACTTCCATAGATACTGGTCAACCATATAGAATATATCTTGTCTGTAAAAGTGGTTTGGGTTTGATAAATGCTAGCAATGAACCTTGTGATCAAAGCAACAAGGATGGTCAAAAACCTGAAGGGGTGGTAGACATGAGATAGGCCATTGGATGCATGATCACCTCACAGCAATCTGGTGCCAATTTGCTGGCAAATTAGCCCAGTTGCATGATCTGAAAAATGAATTGAAGTTGCATGGTCATGGGATTAGCTGATGTCATTTCCATATGAGATGTCTAAGGATTATGGTTGCATGTGCTTCCTCCATAAGATAATTATTTATGCCATGATGTTTGCCTTAGGGTGATCCAAAGCATCACAAGGAGGTCAAAAAGCAGGGCATCAGATGTAAGAACCACTGCAAGTTCTAACTCTACCAAACAACTAATTTGCTATGCAAATGATATATTTGTTTTGAAATTGTGATAAAATACGAATTTCTATGAGTATCTAGTTGTATTGACAGGCAAGATAAATTATTTTCAGAATTCTGATTTTCATAACAGCAAACACTAATACCAAACTTGAATAATTTATTGCAACCAGAATAGTAAATAGCATACCAAGAGTCCGATGCTAGCCTGGAAATGTGTTTTTTTATTGATCAAACTGGTGAAACTAGCAATAAAGGAGTACCCAGATGGTGACAATGTTGTCCTCAAATTTCAGATCACAAATTTGAGGCAACCCTACGGAATTTTCCTATCATAACGTAGTGGTATCCTCTTTGATTTGAACGTCCTGAATAGAGTGATAATAGAGATAATTTGTCATCCCTGAAGAGTTCTTTATCACACACATTTCTTGCGTTCTTAAGCCTTTTTCTTTGTTCTTTTTCTTTTGCTGGCATTTAATCTTGTTTTTCCCTCAAGTCAATAGCCCTTTGAAATACGCTCGTTTCGAGCTAATTTAGACATCAAACGGAGTACAACTCAAGTTATGATGTAAAAGGTGGGCTTTTTCAGGCTGACTGCATAGTCTTTGAAAATCCTTTAAAGGTGGGTTTTTCGAAGTCAATTACGCAAGTTTGAATTATACTTAATATATATAGTGGATTTTATAGTCCATTTTCAAATTTCAACTCATTCCGAGTTGATTCGACTATAGTTTTTAATATTTTAATGAAATTAGCTAAAAATAGTTTGATTTCATTTTAATTCTATAGTTATATATTAAATTAATTAAAATTCAAAGCTTAAATATAAAGAAGTGTCGTTTTTACTTCCCATTGCATGATATCCATATGCAAAAAATAAAAAACTTCACTCCTTTGTCTTTTTTTATATTAAATACGTTGTTTTTGGCCTTCAACTGCATATCTATTTTAAGTTATCTTATGTGCAGTTGAAACTTTAAATCAACGTATTTAATTCTTCTTTAAAATACATGTGAATGTGTTTATAAAAGGAGTTTTCACTTTAAGACGTCGTTTTTTATCAACATTACATATGTTTTTATGTGTGATGTAAATACACTTTCAAAACAACGCTTTTAAGGAGTCTCCTAGAGCGTCGAATTAGGAAGACTATGCACATGCTTTTCAAAATGATGTAAGTGTGCTTTTAAATCGACGTATTTAAAGTTCTCTCCTCAAGACGTCGAATTTTTGGGGGATTACATGTGTTTAAAAGTGCATATGTTATAACTTTCCTTTACTCCCTCCTAGGCGTCGTTTTTGATAGTCATTGCATATGCGTTTGAAGGAGATTGTATGTACAAATACACTTCAAAACAGCATTTTTAAACTGTTTTCCTAGGCGTCATTTTTGGAGAAGGTAACACATATCAAATGAATATGTTGTTAAAACATTAGACCTCCTTTGTCTTCCATAGACGTCGTTTTAAGAGCCCATTGCATATGCGTTTTAAAACCTATGTCAATGCTTATTTAAAACAGCGTTTTTAAAGACTGAATCATGGCGTCGTTTTTGTGGAGGAAACACATATCAAATGTGTTGATTAAAGCGTTTTTCCCATAAAGTCTTTCCAATTCCTCTTTGCATAGACACGTTTGGGATGCAATGTAAATACACTTTGCAAACAGCGATTTTAATCATCCAAACATGGCGTCGTTTTTTATCAAAATTACATGTGTTTCATCGCATTTGTAAAGCGTTTTGGTTTCTTCCTCCAAGGGCGTCAATTTGGGAGGTCTTTGCATATGATTTTGAAGAAGAAAATATATGAAGACAGCCTCAAACAGTACGCCATTCCTCAGCGATAATCTTCTTAGGGAGGAGATTTGATCATTATTCATCATTCTCTCAGCTTGCAAGTTGATTTTGGTGAGTTTCCTTGTTTTTCTATGGATTTATTTTAGGGTTTTGTTTGAGATTTTTGCCC
>MU223281.1:1081194-1125571 GCA_018584345.1 Thuja plicata | reverse complement strand
AGAAACTAGTGGCTGATATACTCCAAGGACTGAAGACTTTGAGCTTTAGTATTGGACAATAGATTAGAGTACTTATTCGAGGTGAGGACAGGAGACTTTGAGCTCATTGTATCACTTTGTCTTTAGAGAAATCAACTGCTGCCTCGTTTGATTGTTCTTAAGTCAATCATCGAGTCACCGGTATTACCGTTGCAAGGTGAACTGTATGTGTTACAGTTCAGTTCTACTTGAAGCCACCTGCGGTAAGAAGGGAGCCTCCCCTATTGCTGAGAGGAGAGAGCAATCTCACATACTGCTGCCTAAAACACACATTTTGCAAGTTGTAGTCATAGTGACTTGCAAAATATTTAGCCAACAGACAATACCTCCAATGAGGTTTATTTGCATCAACTATAATTATCAAAAATAATTATGAAAGAAATAGATAGATCTGCTACAGTTTCCTCCAAGCGTGCAGGAAAGGTCACCAATTTTGACAAGTTTTCCACACTGAAATGCTAATGTTAACCATGTACGCTTATGAGAGCCTGAAAGAATGACTTCTTTATTTATTATTGTTGTTGATAATGATTTTCCAACCTTATTCAAACCCTAACTGCTGCTAATTTATTTATTTGACACTCCAGATGCCTCCAAGGTGTACGGCCCACCCTAGGAAGCAACGTGAGGGCTGGGAAATGGGTGTGGCAGCTTTCAATGGCTCTAAAACCTGACCAATTCGCTGTCACCAATCTGGCAATGCTGCTACAGGTCTGCACTTAATAAACCTTCAAATATATGCACAAACCCTTGATATTTCTTCACCTTTTTTGCCCAAATAAAAGTCCCGAATGAAGCTCTCTCAAGCAATAATATCAGTTGATATCTCATAGCATCAGAATTGCATAAACATTGAAGAGATTCATTCTCCAATGGCTGAAGATGACTGAAACCCTTGTGTACTTCTACACACAGCTCACACATCCAAAAAGAACAAGTATGATATGTCTTCAAGAATGCCTTCTATTTGCTTTTTGGTCCCTTTTATAGCTTCTCAAAGCTAGTCAATCCCTTCTAGAGACTTCTTAATCATATAATATCATTTAAAATAATATTAAATGTGTGCACATGACTTTATTTAAATATTTTAATATTTAGCTTCCAGGTTATAACTAATTAATGCACTTTAAAAATCACTTAAATGAGGGTCATGGCCCCATTGCACATGAAGTGATTTTTAATACCTTATGTTATAATTGCACTTTATTAATAAAGTAATCACTTTGGGGTTGACCCCGCAATGCAACAGCAAGATCCGTCGTTGCAAAGTCGTGTTGATACGGGCCACAGCGATTCAGGTTTGAATCCCCACCCAAAGCCTATCGTTGGTGTTGGATATTGCTCATTGATCGATGGAATGCCGACGCAATGACTGATTGTGTAGCCCGTGATGGAGTGAAAACCAAGCGATTGTTGTTGATGAGGATACTATTGAGGGGTCTGAGTCAACATTTATATGCACGGGCACAAAGATCAATGGAGCGATAAGGGTGTCTTCTGCGTGTGGCAAGGTGTGCGTTGCTTGTGTTCGACGGTCATGGTGGACAGGTCTCACGGAGGTCATTGCCAACTGTTTGGGAGTCATAAGGTGTTGCGGTGGCAGTCAAACCGAGAGTCATAAGGAGAAAGCATCTTCGGAGTTTCTGGCCAGTGTGTTCAACGTTCGCAACAACCATGGGGAGTTTAGATGCGGAGATATAAGGGGTTTGCAAATGGAGTGATAAGGTGATGGGAGACATAAGGAGTACGGGAGATACAGGGTGTTCGGGAGATATAAGGAGATACATTGCCTACGAGTTAGACTAAGGTGTTACAGCATGAGACAAATTCAGTAAGGCGTTCATGCATGAGTACTAGTAATGTAACCACGGGGATGAGAGCCCCCAACTGTGCTCTCACTGGTTCAAAGCTCCAATCAAAAGCGATCACTGATGAAAAAATAAATAAAGTAATCACTTTATTAATAATTACATAACTTCGTAAATAACCATTATTTCTCAGTCTCGTCTAAACCTAGAAGTCCATTGTGTCCACTGTGCACCCAACTGCCTTACTAAAACTAGTAAGGGTCCCTCTCTATCAACCACTAACTTATTATAAATAGTAAATCACTCATTAGCAAATCAAACCAATTGTGCATTGCAATCATAGCCTATTCAAGTGCCCTGCTATAAATAGTAACCCTGACTTTCCTGAAATAGTCACTTACTATAAATAGTAAGTGAGCAAAATTGAGTCCAACGAAAGCCAAACCTGAACATACACTGACATATGATGGAGAATACACACTGATCTTTGCCAAAAGGGGACCCTCTATCCAATTGTCTTAGCCTATGAAAGCCAGTGATAGGCTAATCCAACAAACTTTGATGCTCACAAAAATGGGGACATTACAGTCCACCCTCCCTGAGATTACTTGTCCCCAAGCAATCATGACTGCAAAGAAACTCCACTACACTGGAAGTCCAAAGGAAGACTATGAAATATCCCACACAACACTGTTGAAGCACCAGCATAACCACAACTGCACAAAAATGAACAACAAACCAATTGTCCAATCTCTGCGCACTGAAGTTGTGCATCTAAAACCAATAATGTACATGAGAATCATAAATGAAATCGCAACTAATGCACACCACGTACACATTGCAATACTCCCCAGTGAACCGTGATTGAAACCCCGATGCACACGAAAGATCTCACAACACACTAAAAAGTGTCCAACAAAATAAACTTGGATCCCAAATCTAGAGTGGAAGTCTGTCATGAAAGCCACTCTCAGACTCCTGCTGCGATAATCTAATCGCAAAGTTCACCATGCTGGAAATGGTGAAGTAATCCAATGGGTCCCATCCAACCTGCAGTGCTAACCCTCTCACCAATTGGATCCTAGAATAAATAAAACTCACATCCATCCATCATAAGGAGGTAAGAAAATTTGGAAGCATCTACTACACCAAATCTCACTCCACACTTCCTCAATCCCCCATGGATATGAAATCCAACCGTACTGTAGAGATAAGAACTCCCGAAGGTGTCTATATCACAACCACCATCTTGATCCTCTATTAAACTGCCATGGATGTGCTGACTCTGCAAGTAGTCCTCCACCAACTTGCATATATTGATTCCATCTACTAAAGATGGTGAATATACATCCCACAGAGGATGGTATAATCCCGGAGCCAATCCACACCGACACATCATCAAGTCCTCCACATGTGGATCAAAAGAAAAATGATGAGTACTCCTCACTGTGTAGTTACGGTAGAAAGCTCCAACCTCTGTCAATGGCTCATCACTGACAACTCTAGAATCAGGAGATAGCTCCAATCTCTAACCCCGTACAGCTGACTAAGTAGGGGTTCTGGTAACCCTCTCTGCAAACTCAACCACAAAATCTCTATGAAGAAGCATTGTAGTCAATGTATCTACAATCGCTCCCACCAAATGTTGAATGTCGCATGAACCTCAGATGAGAGTATCCTCAGTGACTCCAAACAGTCCCTCCTAAAACTCAACTCTCAAGCAGGTACTCAATAAACCAATCCATGCAGTAAAAACAATGAGACAGAATCAACACTTTTCATCTACAACCCTCAACTAATCACTTTGACTCTGTGACACAACAAGTTGGCGTCCAAAATCAGTTGCATGGGATGAAGTAACAGATTTGCTTCCAAGAGAGGGAAACAAATCTACATGAGAACCATACTCCCAACCAGATGACACTATGTGAGTCCCCTGTGAAGATGATGGAGTAACGTTGTGTGCTAACACACAACTCTCTGGAGAATCCACCACTGCCACACAAGAGCTATCATCAATCTAACCAACATCATCTGGCATAGTACTAACCTTGAGAGAACCTGATGGAGCAAGTGGTTCTCTGTTGCTCTCAACCAAAATACTCATCCCATTTGAGACTATTGCACTTGTATCTGTGATGTATGTAGCCACATCCCCAACACATCCATCACCACAACCCGTGGATATAAAATCATCACCAACTATCACTGTAGAAGATTGTACCGTATTTGTAGCTGGTGAAGATTGTGCCAAACTCAACTCCACAGTAAGCTCCTCCAATCATGATTACGACTCTTGAAGGGCCAACTGGGTACTCTTCAATGAATCCATAGTCACCTCAAGCTCATGGACGAGCCTTCTTTCCCTTCAAGGCATCATAGCAAGTGCAATCTCACTCGAGAAGATAGTCTCTATCAGCCAATAACTGTAAATAGTTGTGTTTCATTATTCCAATGGCTTCTCGAAGTGCATGGAACTCTGTCAGGGAACGGTTACTATCATCGTGCTCATCCGTCATGAGTTCTCCAACCAAAGGTAGCCAACATCTGACGAGCAACATCAAATTGCTCTACGGCTGTGGCAATCATGTTGTCATTAACCTTAAGTTGCCCAACCAAATGATGACTCTGAGGACTCTGAAACTTATAACTCCCATGCAAGTGTTCTGACCCAAAATCTGCACTGTGATATGAAGTTGTATCCTCATCACTCACCTCATGGTAAGTAGCAACGTGTGTGCAATCATCATCAGTGCCCACATCAACAACTAAGGTACTGTTGCTATGTACCTCAAAGGATGGTTCAACTGGCAAAGTAGAAGTTGCTGATATAATAGTATCTTCACCCACTTCCGCTCCAAAAGTAACTGCATGTCCATCCAAGTCGTGATCTTGGAATCCAATGCCACTAAATGAACTTTCTAACTTGTTTCCTAGGGTCTGATTTGAGAAATCAGACTCATCATGACATGAATCCTCAACATACAATGCATCATTAGTACCCAAATCTTGAGTACCTTCATGTGACAACTCACTAGTACCATCTTGCACATGTGTAGACACTGCTATCTCATGTTGATGCAAATTTTCATCGCTGCTTTGTGTCATGTTTTCAACATCTCCAAGTGGTTGATCCTCTTCTTGTGCAAATAGACCAAGAGCTTTCATATGATATTGTTGTTTTGCCAAATTAGTCTTGTAGTATTGCCTTGGACGCAAATCCACAAAATCAACGAAAGATAAATCTCGTTTAACATATTGTAGGAAAGTATTATATTCCTCAAAGATGCTAAGTATTTCTTCCCTTCTATCACCCATTATATCCTGTGGTGTAACCTTCATCTGGTTTCCATGTTTAATTGCTTTCCTGGATTTTCCCATGACTGAAATAAAGCAAGAGTGTTGGTCACTCAAATATCAATTGTGTGAATTCTATGAAATTTTAATTTCCAACCCCAACAGGATGGCAAGAAACCGCTCTAATACCAATGTAAAAACCCGTGCGGGTTCTAACTCTGCCAAACCACTAATTTGCTATGCAAATGATATATTTGTTTTGATATTGTGATAAAATAGGAATTTCTATGAGTTTCTAGTTGTATTGACAGGCAAGATAAATTATTTTCAGAATTCTGATTTTCATAACAGAAATACTAATACCAAATTCGAATAATTTATTGCAACCAGAGTAGTGAATAGCATACCAATAGTTCCATGCTAACCTAGAAATATGCTCTTTTATTGATCGAACTGGTGAAACTGGCAATACAGGAGTACCCAGATGGTTACAATACCTCCCATGAGGTTTATTTGCATCAACTATAATTATCAAAAACAATCATGGAAGAAATAGATAGATCTGCTACAATTTCCTCCAGGCGTGTAGGCAAGGTCACCAATTTTGACAAGTTTTCCACACTGAAATGCTAATATTAACCATGTACGCTTATGAGAGCCTAAAAGTACCACTTATTTATTTATTACTGCTATTGATAATGACTTTCCAACCTTATTCAAACCCTAACTACTTATAATTTATTTATTTGACACCACAGGTGCCTCCAATGTGTACAGCCTGCCCTAGGAAGCCACATGAGGGCTGGGAAATGGGTGTGGCAGCCTTCAATGGCCTCTGAAACCTGACCAATTCACTGTCACCAATCTGATAATGCTGCTACAGGTCTGCACTTAATAAACCTTCAAATATATGCACAAACCCATGATATTTCTTGACCTTTTTGGCCCAAATAGAACTCCTGAATGAAGCTCTCTCAAACAATAATATCAGCCGATATCTCACAGCATCAGAATTGCATAAACATTGAAGAGATTCATTCTCCAATGGCTGAAGATGACTAAAACCCTTGTGTATCTCTACACAGCTCACACAACCAAAAAGCACAAGTATGAAATGTCTTCAAGAATGCCTTCTATTTGCTTGTTGGAGCCTTTTATAGCTTCTCAAAGCTGGTCGATCCCTTCTAGAGACTTCTTAATCATTTAATATCATTTAAAATAATATTAAATGTGTGTACATGACTCTATTCAAATATTTTAATATTTAGCTTCTAGGTTATAACTAACTAATGCACTTTAAAAATCACTTAAATGAGGGTCATGGCCCCATTGCACATAAAGTGATTTTTAATACCTTATATTCTAATTGCACTTTATTAATAATTACATAACTCTATAAATAACCATTATTTCCCAGACTCGTCTAAACCTAGAAGTGCACCATTGTGTCCACTGTGCACCCAACTGTCTTACTAAAAAAAGTAAGGGTCCCTCTCTATCAACCACTAACTTAGTATAAATAGTAAATCTCTCAGTAACTGATCAAACCAACTGTGCATTGCAATCATAGCCTGTTCAGGTGCCTTGCTATTAATAGTAACCCTGACTTTCCTGAATAAATAGTAAGTGAGCCAAACTGACTCCAACAAAGGCCAAACCTGAACATATACTGAGCTCTGACGGAAAATACACACCGATCTCTGCCAAAAGGGGACCCTCTATCCAACTGCCTTAGCCTATGAGGGTCAGTGATAGGCTAATCCAACAAACTTTGATGCTAACAAAAATGGGGACATTACGTCAGCTGATAAAATCAAGAGAGATGAATGGAATCAAAACAAAGGAGGCAGCTTCACATTGTCACAAGTTACAACTAGCTGGACAGTTTTGCCATTGCCCACTATAAATTTGTAGCAATGTCAACTCAACTTGGACAAAAGGTGGAATTTGAATGATTTTGCATTTCCAACATTAGATCTTCCTTTGGCACCAAGGATGGATGTTGGAAATGGCATAAGAACACTTCTAACAATTGTATAGGTTGACTCTCAATTCTACCTTCATGTTGTTGAAATTTTCACAGTTGCCTCTCAATTCTACTGTGGACAACATATAATATATCTTGCCTGCAAAAGTGGCTTTGCTTTGATAGCTGATATTCATGAACTTTGTGATTGCAGTTACAAGGAAAGTTAAAGACTTGCAGGAGTGATAGGCACGAAATAGGCCATTAGCTGTATGATCACATCACAGCAATCAAGTGTCAGTTTGGTGATGAATCAACTCAATTGTATGATCTGAAAAATGGGTTGAAGTCCCATGGTCATGGTATCAGCTGATGTCATTTCATTTCAGAAGATGTCTAAGGACTATAATTGCATTTCTTTCCTCCGTAAGATAGTTTTCAATGCCACAATGTTTGCCTTTGGGTAATCCAGAGCATCACAATGTGGTCAGCAAGCAGGGGATCAGACAGTAAAATCATGAGAGAAATGAATGGAATCAAAACAAACGATTTTTTGCAACCACCCCAGCAGTTTCAACATTACCCATTGGGGATTTGCAGCAGTGTCAACTCAACGTGGACAAAGAGTGGAATTTGAAGGGTTTTGCCCTTTAAATTTTGTGTTTCCAACTTAAGATCTTCCTTTGGCATCAAGGATTGACATGGGAATGGCATAAGAGCACTTCTAGCACATTGCATGTTGACTCTTACTTTTACCTTCATGCTCATATTTTCACTGTTGCAATAGAATAACAAGCTTTCCATGATGCAGACTCCATTTGTAGGGTATGGAGCTCATTGAAATAGTTGTAAGGGTTCCAATTTGTCCTAGCAACATTGTAGACACTTATACTTGACTGGATATTATGGCATTAGAAGCACAAGAAGCACAAGCTCACTCTTCTTTTCCTTCCCTTTTAAGGGTTTCTTCGAGAGTATTTACATGCTTGGTCTCTCTTGTGATTTTGTTTTGCACTTGTGTGATATATTATCTTGTTTCCCATATGTTGTTGCAATATTGAACATACTAAATTTAACTGATAGCAATTCTATGCATGTTTCAGTAATTACAAGGTATTGCATGAAATTGCCTAGCATCTATAGTTGGTGATTGCTAGGAAAGTATCTCCTGCATTTTATAGATCAAGTGGTATGAGAGCACAGTTTTGGATATCTCTGCAAGTGCGTGATCAAGTGGATTTGAGAGTTTGGTTCCTTCTGAGTCTAACATTGGTACACAACAAGATCAACAGAAAGAGTCTAGAGATACAGAGAGAAAAAGAATGAGGATGAGTCACAGCTTAGGAGACTGGAAAATAATGTTGCCTTTATTTCTCACTCAACTAGAAAGATAGATAGGCTGGAAAGTATCATGCTTGCCTGCACTGAGATGCTCTATATAACAAAAGAGAAAGAAGAGGCTCAAGGCACTGAGCAAGAGCAAGTAGAGACATTAGATGGGATTTTCTTGAAGGCTGAAGCAAAGATAGACATCAAGCCCTTTAATGGAGAAATAAATGCAGAGAAGTTGGACCAATGGGTGTCTCAAATAGAGGTATATTTTAGCCTACACAAGATGTCTCCTCGTCAACAAGTCTCATTTGCTAGACTCAAGCTATCCGGACATGCTCTCACATCATTTGAAAGTTGTACTCATTCCTTTCAAGTTTGTAATGTGCCACCAAATTCCATGTAGAAGGACTTCAGGGGACTGCTCAAGAAGCGAATTTATCCTATTTACCATGAAGAAGAGAGAGTAATGCAGTGAGACTAATTCAAACAAAGTCTGTCAAAGTTTACAAGAGTACATGAGTTAATTTAGAAAGAGAGTGGTCCAATCAGACAAAGATGTTATGAACCAAGAAGTTCTTATGAAGTACATAGGAGAGCTGTTTGGGCACCACAAGAGGCCTGCTTTTGTGGCCAAGCACAAAGAAAGAGATGAAGCATGTACACAAGCACATTATCTGGAATTAGATTGATGAATAAACATTTCTTACTCTCAAAAACAACAAGGTATAGACTAAAAAAGAAGCACTTCTCGCTCTCAAAAACAGCAGGGTAAAGGATACCAACAAGTGGTGAGAAAGGCAAGCATAAGGGCAAATGAAAAAACAAATAAAATGCCACTATCATTGTTAATTCAAATGGCAAGAATAAGTGCAATTTCCAGTGCACTCACTGTGAGAAGGATGGACATGCAAAAGAAAGGTGTTGGAAGTTGAAGCTGACCTTGGCACATTAATAGAAAAAGATGAGGAATGACAAGAACATCATGTGTGAGTAAAGGTAAAGAGATGGACTGCAGCTCGAAGTTTAACAAGAGATTGTCATGTGCCACAATTCCTTTGGGCATCTGAATAGTAAGTGATGGGTTGAGAGCTACCTAGCCACCCAACACATTCTTGTATGCTTAAAAAGGGAGTAGAAATTCATTTTCTCATCGTTGTATTTATACATATACATATATACACATGTGTGCATATAATACTTGCATATATGTATGAATCCAAGAAGAGTTTCAAATCTCCACTCAACACATTATTAAATACATGCAAGATGTGCATCCAAACATAATTCGTTGACTTAATGAATCACCTGTGTTGAGCTTTTGTGAGTTTAACTTGCTGAGTTTTTGACAGAAATCAGTCAGTTTTCCAGCGAGTACTCTCAGTTCATCCAAGGTTTAACTCGCACCATTCCAAAAATGCAAACTTTTGTCTTTCTAAGCTCAATTTGGCCACATTGAACACATCAGCATTAGAGCATTCAAGAGCAAATTTGAAGCATTTTTTAAGGGATTTATTCAAATTTCTAAGATTTTGGGTTTGGATCAAGTTAGTTCTTTTTTTTCATTTTTTGCAAGCATAATAAATCATTTATAATTTTTTTTAAATATGAAATTTACAAATTTATCATACTGAATTGATTCAATTTATATCAAATTGTTTGTATATTATAATTTAAATGATTTACGGTTCAAAAAAATTATTTGAGTCTGTTTTTTTTTAAGTATAGGGTTTACATTTAGGGTTAAATATGTTGTATTTGTCAAATTTATTAATTTAATTAAAATTCAATTAACATGATGCATTTAAATTTTACATGATTTTTTTTAATTTCTTGTTCAACTTGTATTTTCTTAAACAATACCTTTGTTGTTATTAATCTCATTGATTAATATACAATTGCATATGGCTTTGCAATAGAATCGGATTCAATAAGTGAAAGCCGACTCGTTAGAACTGAACCCCCTAGAAACTGTGACCCCACTTGGGACGATGCCATAATGGGACCAATGGCATGGAGTATGATTTACATGTGATGCACAAAGAAGCTTAGTGGAGGCATCAATCGCCTCAAATAACATCTTGTAGGCATTCCTAACAACGATTCCAAACCATGCGTAGACGCCTAAAAAGAGGTGAAACAAGAGACAATAGCACTTCTTCTGGATGAAAGGAAACTGGAGAGGGCTAAGCAACAAGCATTGCAATACTTAAGACACTGTAATATCACAAATTTGGAAAATGAGAAATACAATTTAATTAAGATTGAAATTTATTTATCAAATGCATAACACTTACCCGATATGAAGTGATACCAATGTCAATGACAATAACATCAAAATCAATCACGATAGAAACCAATATTAATCAATCAACAATAAAATACGATAAATGATTGACACCAACTTAGAATATTGATTATTGTCAGTAATTGGAATAAGAGATGATTGGTTACGGGAGCGAAGAAGTCATGGGGGATCCAGCATCAAAGAACCTGACAAATTATGAAGGTATGCGGATACTTGGATACAATGACTTCATAAGGATGCACAATTAGAAGGCATATTGACGATTAACGGCATCGTGAGACATGTAAGACTAAGCATAGTTATCGATAGGAAAATCAAAGGCGAAGAATCAACAGTGATCGATATCACTTGAAGCAACTATGATAATAGTCGGTTGTGACACCACTGACCATAGAGAAATCGGCGAGCCACCATTCAGAGTTGATTGGCATTGGTCATCTATTACGGTATCGATGAAGATGTTTGGCAGCGATAAATAAATGGATGGAATACGACACTTAAGACGAAAACCAAGCAGTCTTACAAAAGAAACTATGATATCGATGAATGGTATCAGGCTTCAGCGCATATGGTTAGAGATGTCTAGTAAACGAAATCCATGATTAAGGAAAGAAAGTCCAATATCGGCTGTGATGACACAGGGTCTTTATAAACTAATCAATATTATGGTCCACATAAGTTTTAAGAAGGAAACAATAATCATTGATAGACTTGTTAGTAATATAAGTAAGAAATTAGAGTTTGTTACCAATCATTATGAAGAGATAGATTCTCTATAAACTAATTATCATGAAGGAATGTGACTCTTATCCATTCAAGAGTTGCAACTAGTCGAATGATAAAGTATAAGAGGAAGATCTTCTATACCATTAATAGGCAGTGAAGAATTGATATTTATAAACTTATATTTTCCCTTGTGGAAATGCTCAATTCCAGAGCATAGAAAGGTTGTGATAGCAACCGCTGGTACAGGCATTTCATCTATATATCAGAGACGTCATTCAATCAAGGAGCATAAATCCTTATCGATATATCAGAGAGAACTCGTATATCAGAGAGTTATTGCATAAACAATTTCAGAATATCAGAGGCGGCATATATCTCTGCATGAGAACATTGTATCCTTCTGTAGTTGCAGCATATATCACATACGAAAGATCAGAAAAAGCCACACAGGTCACTGTGCATATATTACATTGTTATATCAGAAACAAACTCTTAATGTAACTGCATTCTTGAAGCATATTGATGTTTAGTGTATGCATTTGGAATTACCAGTAATACATATATCTTTGTGATCATTATTCACATTACATTATTTAAATTTTCTTGTTAGATCAATTGAATAAAAATTTCAAGAATGAATTGCATAATTCACGTAGTGTCTCATATAATCCAAAAAGGGGACATTACAGACACAATCCATGCATGCATGGCACATCCACCCCATTTAGCTCGAGTAGAACTTAGTCATAGGGGTTTTTTGTGTGTAGAACCATACATGGAGCAAATGAGGTATGTACAGATTTTTGGTATTACAACAACTTTCCCTCCAACACGGCAAAGAGTCCACATTGGGAGTATTTGGTGACAACATTAATAGCTACAAAGGAATGCTAAAAGGCACCCTATCCAACAAAGTTAAGTGGGAGGTTGCTCCAAGATGCTATTGCAAATGCAGGACGAATATGGAAGATCAAAAGAAGCAATGGTTGAAGTTTGGATGCATTCTTTAAGATGGGTGGACAAATGGACGAAACCACACCCTCGTCAACTATTTAGTGGCTTCAAATGGTGACTTAATTTTCTTGGTTGATTGATGCCTCCAAAAAAATAAAGAATTTGGAGACCTTGAGCTTGATGTTGGAGGAGGTTGTTATAACAATGTGTATACAAAATGTTAATCAAGTTGTCACCAACAAAGGTGGTAGATGGAAGATTATTTCAAGAGAGACACCCAACACCCTTTTGGACCCCTTGTACAACCCATTTCCTTGACCTTATTTTGGAGAACATGGGAAAAGTTGATTGGACGAGAACATTTGCATCTAATTTTATAATGTTGCAAAGTATTTCTAATTTATTGGCATCCTTAAAGCAAATTTTTGTGAGTCAAACATGGCTAGACTCAACATATTCAAAAAAGATTGATGGAGAGCCGACACAAAGGGTTTTTTATGATGTCATTGTCACGAGAGCCATAAAGATTGTTAAGGTAACTTCACACTTTAATTTAAATTTCAGATTTGTATCTTTTACTTTTAAACTTTAAAAGAGTTTCATTGTAACTTTAATTTGTCCTTCGTAGGTATCAAAGCCAATCACGAGGGTTTTGTGCTTGGTGGATAGCAAGAAAAATCTAATGGGATACATTTAAAAGGGCATGGATAGAGCCAAAGAGATCATCCAAAAGCATTTTGGGGGGAATGCAAGTATATTTGCCCCTATTTAAGAGATTATTAATTGGAGGAGGAACAACAAAATCCACAAATCCAATCATCCAATCATCCAATGGGGTACTTCCTCAACCCCAAGTCTTCTTCAATAACTTCATGAAGCAAATGGGGATGTTATAGAGGATCTCTCAACATGCATAGAAAGGATGACACCTAAGGTTGAGATGAGAAATCTCATCATTTCAAAGTTGCAAAATTGTAGGCAAGCTAGGGTGTGAATCTTTTCTTCAGCACTAGCTATCTAACGAAGATCCACCCAAACACAAGGTAAGAAAAAGCGAAGTCTTACATCTTGCAAGCTACAAATTACAATTATTAATAAAATATTATTTATTTACAAATTCTTAAATCTTATTTGTCATTTCTTGATGGGAAGATTGGGTTGGAAACACCCCAAATCTCCAAAAGCTAGCCTTTTGAATCTTGTCTCAACCTTGTAGTGCTTCCAGTTGTGAGTGCAACTATACTATTGGATGTTATTCACATGAAGAAGCACAATAAGTTGACTCGACAACTCCTCATTGACCTAGTTTTTTGTAATACAACCTATAGCTCCACATAAAAAAGGTGGAGGCCAAATCAAAGCAACTTATTGATTTGGATAAGATTGATCCCTATGGTGATTGGACTTTGCAAGATGATGATCTCTCATTTATTGAGGATGACTTTGTTGATTTTGAAAGGCAAGCCATGGAGAATGTGATTGCAATAGAAGCAAAAGAAATTGGATTGACATTGGATGAAATTGATCTAGAAGAGGAGACAATCCATCTAGTAACAAGGTGGAGCCACAAACACAGTCTTCTATGCCAAGTGGGGAGTAGAAACTAATCGTGAGGACTAGACCCATTCCCCTCCCAATTTTTCACTAAAATGGGGAAGAGATCATTAAAACTTGAAATTTTAACTTGCCTAGAGATGCAATTTATGATGATGAGTTTCAAACGCAGTCATTGTAAATTCATAATAGCTATCAACTAGTTATTGTATCTACATAATGTGATTTTGTACTCCATTTGTATTCAAGAATCAAATATGATAGAAAACACTTCCCCGTGATTTTTTAGACTCATTTAATACATTTTGTAACTAAATTTTTAAAGAAATTGAAGTACTTGGGGTTAGAGAGTTTCTTGTGGTATGCACGAGATCACAAGGTCCAGTCTCACCTCAAGTCATGTGGTACCGAAGGGCATGCCATACCAGTGTTATCAGTTATGTTAACTAGTTTACCCAGTGCACTGCAGTTTATGCAGGGCTACTTGAAAAAAAAAGAATTTAAGTATTTTTCTTAAGTTTTCAAGTTTTTCTCAAGACAACAAAAAATTTTGGTTTGCCAAATCAAGTTCGAGTTTGCGAACTGTCTCTAGGATGTAGTTGAGGCATGTAATGTCCCAAATTTTAATAAAGTGACTTAATTAAATTAATTAAGTGGTCCCTATTTATAAATAATATTTTTTATATTAGAGATCGTTTACAAATATCAGCTCCTTTCGAGCAAATACACTAGAAACCATAAGCCAACTAAGAAGACTAAGAGTCACACAAGATGTCCCTATGGGGATTTGAACTCGGGTCTCCACAATGAAAACCAAAGCTATAACCAATTGAGCTCAACCCCTTGGACAAATTATAAATAATATTATAAAGGACTTCTTTAATTAATTAATTTAGTTATAAAATAAAAGGGGGCCAAAATAATAAAATAATAAATAAAGCATGTCGGCCTATTTGTAACCCTTTGGGAAACTTCCTGGAGCTCTTTATAAGGCCATGGTTGGCATTGAAGGAGTGGAGTTGTATTTTCTTGTGTATTTGCAATTCCAATTGAAATTGAGTCTTGTGTGCAGTTTCGGAGGTGGAAGACCCTCCCTAGTCTGTATTTGTAGTTTCGGTGGTTAGCAACCACCCTAGTCTGCCATTGGAAATATCACTCTAATATTTCACATTATGCTTCAAATCTGTGAAGTTTTCAGTTAAAGACAAATTTGATGTACTCTAAGTTATATTCTTATCATCTAAAATACAAATATCTAGTTCTTGGCCATTCAATGTTGTTGATGGCGCATACTCTATGTTTATGACTCATCATGTCTCTGCAATAATATTTTTGGCAGAGGAATTGTCTACAATTGGATCCTTCATCGTGTTTCAATTGAAGTAACAACCTACATGGTCATACAAAGTGTGTGGAGGTGTGCAAGCTTACTTTTCTGTACGAGCAAAACATACTCTGTAGGGGGAAGTCTCAATCATCGTACGAGTACCTTGTTGTACGGGTGACACCTACTTACCATACGGTGAAGCCTAATTACCATATGGGTACTTGGTCGTACAAGTGGAACATTGTTGTTGGAGTCAAAGGGTGTCGAATGCCGAAGGGAGCCAACAATTGAGGGTCAAAGGTGTCGAAGGGATTCCACATTGGGCACTTCCCCTCGAGTACATTCCCCTTGGGTATTTGCCCTCGGGTACTTCCCCTCAAGTACTTCCCCTCAGGTACATGTTGTGGGTACTTGCCCTCGGGTGAATTACATCGTTTGGTACATTACAAGGCATTACTAAATCTAAAGGGCATTTTATTATGATCTTCGTCTCTTTCACTATAACAGCAATTTTTATTTTATCTTCTTAAGATACAGTATTTTAATTGTACCCAAAGAAGGCATCCATGAACAAGTAGACTTTATTCCCTATAAAACCCTTTATGAAAATAGTCAATGAATGTGATAGGAAAGGGGTGCTCAATAGTAACCAGCTTGAACTTCTAAAATCTATGTGAACCCTAGTTTGTCCTAACTCCTCCAAAATGATTATGATTGGGAGCATAGATTCACTAGTCTTCACTTTAAATATATAATACCTATATCCAACGTCTTGTTTATTTCATTATGAACTTTAGCTACATAGTTCTTGGTACATTTTGTACGCTATTCCCCATATTGGTTGTGCTCCTAATATAAAAAGAATCTTGTGTACGCATAGCTTTGATAGCACTTCCATCAATTCTTTACATGTCTAAGCAAAGAGGTCTTTACCATGCATTAATAGTTCAAATGTCATTCAATTTAGATTTGGGTCCCACTCGTCACAAGTTGTGATCACCTAAGGATTCTTGTTAAACTATAGGTTTACCTTCACAATAGTAAAATGTTTGTAGTACTACACTTCATATCCACTAAATTCTCAAACTTGTGTGTAACCCCTTCATCAATTTTTCCATTTCCAACTTTATCCTCTTGACGATGGACCAAGTGTGATATAGTCGATTGAGGAGAAATTTCCGTTGCTGCCTTCCCCATCTTGTTACCTCTTAGTGCCATCAAAACCTTCTTGTCTTCAATCCCCACAATCTCTAGAAAAATGTAATCAAGTTGGAAGAGTTCATAATCCTCTATTATGCAATGGAAGAGGACCCGTTATGAATTTGCTTCATTTTTATAACACAAATACAACTCTAGCACTCTTTCAACAATATGATTCATCGTCCCTTTATTTCACTTGTTGTCTTTGGCATCTAAGAGTAGGATGTAACAATTGTAGATGGCATTATATTTATTTTTGGTCTGCCAACTTAATTGTGCTATTTAATAGTCAACTCAAAAAATGAGTCATTTGATGGTTGTAAATGGATAGACCCAATTGTTGAGTCTATAACTTTTGGTCCTTTAAATACTGCCTTCGCAATCAAGGAAAGGAGGTTGATTTATTAGAGTTCCTCATTGTACTACTTACATTACATTATAATTAAACACTACCATTGGAATAAAACATCAATTGTTACTTTCTCGTGCAATTCTGCTTGGAGCAAATTGTTATTTTTATCTTGTAATTCAACTTATCATCCAGTAATATCATCTCTATATTTAACATTTGGCATCAGTGGCTTTGCAATGTTGGGTCATACTCAAATAGAATTGAAGTCAAATCATAATTATTAACAATGAAAGAACAAGATGGAAATGTAAAAGTAAAAGGGCCAACCAATACAAGAACCAATCTCTATACACGACAGAGAAGTTCAACTAATCCAATATCTCAATATTTCTATGAACTTCTAGTACAAGAGCAGGTTGGAGAAGAATCGATAAGGAATCAAGTACCATTAGAGCAAATTTGGGATAGTTAGGTTGCATTCGTAGGGATCGATTGATTGTTGGATTGTTGGCAGAGTTGTCGGAAACTCCTTTGTCCCTCCTCGGGAGCACGTATCCCCGTATCCAATTTGGAAACGTATCTGATACAGCCCGGATACACGTCGAATATTGTACCCATGTGTGCCAAAAAAAAACTTGATTTTCCAACCATGCCAAATACTATGATTTGATTTTTTTAAAGATTTGACGTAAATCTTCCCAAATTTAATTTTAAAAAACTTTGATAATGCAATTGAAAAAAAAAATTGGTATAAACAAAATCTGCACTGAATGAGAAAGGCAAATGAAATGTTTTCCTATTTCAGTGACCCATTTTTTTGGCTATCTTCTACTGCAACTCCACTATTTTTGCATATTTTAAAGTGTTAAATTAACTTATAATTATTTATGTAGCATTTATGTGTCTATATTGTTGTTGATGTAATGAAAACCTCCTCTAATAACTTAGAAAACTGTGTTAAATATGTGTATGTGTTTTTTATCAATGTTGTACCCAGCCGTATCCATATTGCGAGTCTTAAAAAATGGCTGTATCTGTACCCAATACCGTACCCATATTTGTATTTGTATCTGTGTCCATGCAACTTTGATTGTTGGACAATCTACCTAAACTCCCAACAAGGCACTACAAAATCTTGCAAGATTTGAATGCTAAAAGAGACCACTAAGTACACAAACAACTAATCTCAATGCCAAAAGCAACCATGTGTCATAAAATGGACATTGGGCCTTGTATAAGGAATATTTGGTGTCTAGAAGTGAATCTCAAGTGAGAATGCAACATAAGGGAACACACATGCAAACATGTGGGGTAAAGGGAATCTTCCAAGATAGGCAAGTCTAATTATCATTCCACAATATATATATATATATATATATATATATATAAACATTAATGTCATCCAAACATGCAATAAAAAGCTATTGCAAAAATGAATAGATAATTACGCAAAAGATGTATGATGGGTCAATTTGCCCTAATCTTCAATATACTCCAAAATAAATAGAAATGCCCTTAAACAACAATTACTCCATGTGATGTCCCCTTTTTGGAAGAAAATTTGACAAATAAATAATAATATTAAAATAAAAAATTAATTACTAAATAATAATACAATATAATTACCCCTTATATTTTAATTATATAAAAAAGGAATACATACCATTGAAAGAGAGGACAAAGAACCGCGATGACAAGGCACGTTTTATACACCATCTTAAGCGATCAGAAGAGTCTTAGACAGCCAAGTAAATAGGAAGGATGGAATAGGAAATATAAAAAAGTATATATATATTAGTTACTCTTCAATGGAGAGATATGTGGACAAAAGGAATAAAAGTTTATTCAAAAAAAGAAGTGTGATGGAAAAAAGATAAATCATTAAGACACAAGCAGATCTGTGAAGGTATGTAGGAGACAAATCGATAAATCAGATACACACCAACAGATTGATGTGAAGGAAGTATAGTAGACGATTAGTCATAGACAGATTTTGAGAATGAGAGATTATGAAGTATATTTGATACAGAGCATATAGCATGTTACAGAATTATATCATGCTTAACCAAATAATATATCTAAATTCTCTATTTAAGGATAAAAGATCCTTACAAGATCTACTATGCTTATCATATATATAAATGATAATGGAATCAAAATCCTAAATATACTTACATGATTATATATATATATATATATGATAGTAGAAGCAAAATCAGCTCATAACTTATGTCCTCATTATCTATCTTAAGTATCATCATCAAATGGAGATTCAAGGTAATTTACTTGAATTAACAAGTTAACCATAAGGGTGACATTACAGTGGGTATTAGAGCATAATCCTACCATCTTGTGAAAAATAGTGAATGTGAACCTGTCAATGGAGAAAAGGCAATCTGAATGATGAACCAAAATAGTTGCAAGACCAAAACAAAAAAGGAGATATGACAGTCATGTAAAGTAAGGGGAAGAGTTTGGAAGACAGTGCTTAAGGAAATCATAGATTACATGCAAGGGGCACAGCAAGTTAAAGAAGACAGTCAAAGAACACTCACAATGATGAAAGGATGTGATACTTTTACATCATGGGAAGAGACAGCCATAAAAGGTTTAGAAATTTAATTGAAAGACAGTCTCAAAACATGAGAAAAGCAAGAATGACAACAATGAAGAAACTATGCATTCTCAAGGGACCTGAAATCTAATGGCAATTCACAGAGTTATGAAATACAGTAAGCAGAGAAAGAAAGAGAATTAAAGACAGATTCGTAAGTGTATGTGATGCAGATTTTGGAGCAGAAGTATGAGGAGAACATCTTTGCTCAAGGCATATGCTGAGCAAAAAATTAACTACAAGTTTATAGCAGATTCAAGAAGAGATTATCACAATTGAAGAAGAGATCTATAGCAAAGGTGGTGGAGAAAAAAGGTTATCCATCATCCGTTGTAAGAAGCAACATTGATAGGGAATCCATAATAGAGGGGAAAAGGGTTGCAATTAAGGGAGAACCGCCAAGGGCACCCTATTGCTAGCATCTTTCCAAGGCTGTAATTAAGGGAGAATCGCGAACAGCGCCCTATTGCAGTGGCAGTTCAGGGAGAACCGCTATAAGGGCACCCCATTGTGTTGTGATTAAGGGAGAAAAACTAAGAGCACCCTATTGCAGAAATAGTTAAGGGAGAACCGCTAAGGGCACCCTATTGCAATGGAAATTAAGGGAGAACCGCTATCAGGGCACCCTACTACACTGTGAATAAGGGAGAAACGCTAAAGGCACCCTACTACAAGACAGAGATCACACATCTCTGAAGGCCTATATACATTGTCATATTATAAATGACATATGTCTATAAGGATTAAAAGGATGGATACACCAAAGTATAGGGTATCCATAAGGCCAGGGAAGAGATAAAGTCTCCCCCAAGGATTATAAGGATGGATACATCAAAGTATAGGGTATCCATAAGGCCTAGGAAGAGATAAAATCTCTCCCCCAAGGATTATAAGGATGGATACACCAAAGTATAGGGTATCCATAAGGCCTGCGAAGGGATAAAGTCTCTTCTAAGGATTATAAGGATGGATACACCAAAGTAACCATAAAGCTCGGGGAAGAGATAAGGCGTAATGAGATGGTAAAATGGCTTTAAGGGTCGTTCTAGGTTGACCATAAAGGCGACTAGAGCCCCAGGAGGCCCTTACCCAAGGAATCAAATAACCTGATTACAGTTTCTTCCCAAGGATTAGGAAGTGAGAATGGGAAGGAGTAGTCACGAGCCGCCAAGTTCAGTTAGAGAGTTGCACAAAGTAACTTCTCTAGAATTTGGTATAGAAATGGCTCAAGACAAGGCCTCCTTTCCACTTACCCTTATTATGCGAAGGAATCTAGATGCTCTTAAATATTGTTTTATATATTTATATAAATGTTGTATAGAATCTTTCTAGCTCATGTGCAGGTTCATCCTTGAGGATTATTGTAAAGCAAGACATACTCCCTACTAGAGGTTAATAATCAGGGACATAAGGAAGAAATAAAATCATATTGATGCTATGCCTCAAATCTTAGAAAAAGGTGATATAAAGATTGGTGACAGATGGCTACTATTAAATCACAAGGAGAAAATATATAATTGCTTGAGGACAAGGAAGGGTGGATTGTGATGTCCCCTTTCCAGAATAAAATTTAACCAATAAATAATAATATTAAAATATAAAAATAAATAACTAAATAATAATACAATATAATTAACCCTTATACTTTAACTATATAATAAAAAGGAATGCATACAATTGAAAGAGAGAATAAAGAACCGCGATGACAAGACACGTTTAATACACCATCTTAAGCGATCGGAAGAGCCTTAGACAGCCAAGTAAATAGGAAGGAATCACAGATCATTAAATACAGATGGAATAGGAAATATAAAAAAGCATATATATTAGTTACTCTTCAATGAAGAGATATGTGAACAAAAAGAAATAAAAGTTTATTCAAAGAAAGAAGTGTGCTGGAATAAAGATAAATCATTAAGACACAAGCAGATCTGTGAAGCTGTGTAGAAGAAAAATCAATAAATCAGAAACACACCAACGGATTGATGTGAAGGAAGTATAGTAGACAATATATACACACACATACATACATATATATACCTAAATATACATATACATATATATGCATATACATATATATATACATATATATACACATGCATATACATATATATACATGTATATATGTATATATGTATATATATGATAATGGAATCAAAATCATAATTATACTTACATGATTCTATATATACATATATATATATATATATGATAACAGAAGCGAAATAAGATCATAACTTTTGTCCTCATTATCTATTTTGCATGTCATCGAATGGAGAATCATCACAAAGGAGAAAATATAAATTGGAGGGAATCATCGAATAGGAGGAGAACATATATATCGTTCAACAAAACATATTCAATGTAATTGTCCTGAATTCCTTAGTTAACCAGAAGGGGACATTACCCTCCATACAAGGAACCACTCTAAGATGTCTCATGTTTGTGAAATTCAAAGTAGCCACTATTAAATAAAAACACAATATAATTTATCTCCTTCCCTTTTTCACAATGATCAGTGTCCCATGTAGAGCCTCCCATTTAAATCATATTGAGAGTGAATAAATCCTTTACACATAAGGCCAACTAATTTGGTCACTAATTATAATTTCATACATGTCATGCCCCTTTGACTTAATAGTAATACACAACTTGTTTATTGGCCCATTCCATCTAAACATTGGTTATCTAGCCCAATGGTCAACAACTCCATGATCCATTTCTAGAATAAGACCATGGCCCTAGGTGAATATTACTCCACCCTTATCATGGCTTAGCATTCCCTTCTACTTAACATGCATAATTCATAAACATTAGAAAAGAAGACAAATAATAGGATTTTTTGATATTTTTTGATAGTGGATACCAAGCGCAACCATTTATAAATCTACGTGAGAACTTCAAAGCTATTGTTCTTTCATGATTTCATGTTTTCTCTATGCAACTGTAAATTCACACTTATACACATTTGTTGTTACTCTAACATGGTGTGTAGTTATATTGTTATTTCTTTGATTCCATGTATGTCCATAACCATTTCTCTTTTGATGCCAAGAATATTCCTAGTGTTTTCTTTTTTGATTCCATGTAGATCCGCAATAATATACTTGTCCCCTTTGCTCCCTCAATTCATAAATGCCTATAGTCATTTTTCTTTCAATGACTAAGATTCTTGACTCTTGTAATGATGTGGATGTCAATAAACTGCAATCTTAGTGAGCTTAGCCTCTTATTTTGCTTTCGACTCTTCAAAATTACACTATGCCTCTAAGATTGTTGTCTCTCGTAATGATGTGGATGTCAATAATCTACAACCTTAGTAAGCTTCGCCTCTTATTTTGCTTCTGACTCTTCAACCTTGTCTTCCACCAACTTCTTTAGCTTTATAGTAAGTAAAGGGTGAACAATTCCTCCATAAGAAACTAGGTCTTCATCCACATGTTTAGATTCATCCATGTTCTCTTTCAATGTCTTTATCATTCTCTTCTATACATTCTTCCTTGTAATTTTCTTTAAATTCCTTGTTTTCTCTTCTTTAGATCTATCTTTATGCTCTTCCTTTTATCTTTCCTTGTCCTCTTCAATATGACATCTAACAACGTCTTTGTCATCTTCAAAAAAAAATTGATGCTCTACTTCAAATTTCTCTCCATCCTTTCTTTAGAATCTTCAAATTCTTATTTGTGCTCCTCTTTGACCTCTTCTTCAAGCCTCTCCTTCTGTTCATCCATGATATGATAAGCAATGCTCTATCATGTCAACTTCTTTTTCTTATACCAAAGCTTCACAAACCCATTTTTTGCATTGATGATAGCATTTCCTAAACACTCTAACCAATCATATTCAAGAAAAAGATCCAACTCACTCATAGAAATAGCATAAGAAACCTAAGTAAAAAATAGATTTGTCAACAATCGACTTCAAATCTTCAAAAGAGTAAACCTTCCCACCACATACCCTTTTTCTATCACAATTTTGAACATGACAAAGCATGTCGAAAAAGATCAAAAAAATACTTCCAAATGCAAACAATGGAAATTGATTTGCTTACCCATATTGAATGTTGTGATCTTTGTTTCAAATTTTGAGTCTCAAAAATTAGTTGGAATCAGCATCACAAGGTCAAATAGGCACAAGTGTCTCTCTCAATATTGTCAAACTTGCTAAGGTAACCATTTGTTCAAAAGCTCTCAAAGACTACTCTCTAATAACATAAGAATCACCTCACACCGACACCTGCAATAGGAGAACAATGTGCAATTTCAAATAATTTTCTACAAATATTCATCAAAAAAATTTAGATCTTCAAATTTCCTTTCTCCCAGTTTGGCCATATCATTGCTCTAGTATCAATTATGTGCTCCAAATATCTAACATAAAGAGAATAATTGCAAACATATACATGAACCAATTCACAAGATATATGTTGGACCAAATTTCTCTATTCCTTAACATACTCCAAAATAGATATAATTTCAAGTTAGGTTTACATCATACTAAAATATTTCTTAAGGAATCATTCCAACATACCTACCCTCTAAGATCAAGATCTATTGTGTTGATCTACTCTAAAGGAACAACCCATGACTAGTCTCCCTCCCTTTTTGTAGTCACACATCTCTCTCTATATTATATCCTCTCATCGATAGTGGAGGTGAGATACACCCTTTAAATATGAGACCAATGAATTTAATTATAAATTGCAACTTAGAAAACAAAACATCCCTTTGACCTAGTACGTGACTCATCCTATCTAAACATTAGTTACATGTGGCACATACTTGCTACTTTATAACCCATTATATAATACTAACATGGCCCATAACATTTCACCCCTATTATGTGTCCTAACAGACACTTCCAATTTGAATTGAATATGCAATATGAGTTCCTAAGTAGAAAACTTGACACTATGTGCAATTGCAAATTGTTGTTCTCAACCATATTTGACCCCCAAAACCAAAGTCCCTTGGCATTCAGCAATATCTAGGTCTTCAAACCTCAAATGACCTCAAAGAATAATTTTTGCACTAGATGCCATTTGAAGTGCTTAATGCTTCCTCCAAAGTCCAACGCCTCTTTTGAAATTATCTTGAATACCCTTCCTTGTTTATAATGGAATGGACGAACAATTTCAAGAAAAACCATTTGTAGTCAAACTCTTTGTTTCCTCTTAATATAGAAAAGTTTAATGTAGAAAACAAGAAAATCCAGTATGTGCCTCCAAAAGGATTTTAGAATCCATATAGTGTATATCTGCGAGGATAATGTTCGATTTTCCTTTAGTTTTACTATACAGCTTTATGCTCCTAGAGATAAGTATACTACTGTTTTTGAAACCCTTCCAACGTGCTAATTTTAGAACCCATATAGTGTATATCATGCGAGGATAATGTTTGATTTTCCTTTAGTTTTACTATGCAGCTTTATGCTCCTAGAGATAAGTATACTACTGTTTTTGAAACCCTTCCAACGTGCTACCTAAAGAATTAACATCTCTACCATGAAAAGCTTTGAGGATACTTTTCATCCGAGGGACATGAACCCTGTAATGTATCTACAATGTTGACAAACAATTGAGTATGTATCACTAATTAGAAACCCACTGAAGTAACTTAATTAACAACTCACAAGCAATAGAAAAGATTAAGTAGAGAATAACCTAAAGAATTAACAACTCTACCATGAAAAGCTTTGAGGATACTTTTCATCCGAGGGACATGAACCCTCTAATGTATCTACGATGTTGACAAAAAGTTGAATTTGTATCACTAGTTAGAAACACACTAAAGTAACTTAATTGACAACTCACAAACAATAGACAAGATTATGCTCAAGATATCAATTCAACAAAGATAAAAAATATAAATCCTACGCTTGTTCAACCTTTAAGAGGACTGTCAAATTCTCTGATTTCTACAAAAAGGATGACTTGAAAGAAATCCTTCATTGTCAAGAGCATGCTAAGTAGAGAATAACCTAGCATGAGGATTCTACAAGCTGAAGACAAAATACATATTCAAAGCCTACCATAGCAAGAACTTGATCCAAAACTATTGTAGTACAATGTATCTACTATAAAGATCTATGTCTGTTGAGGCTCAGCATAATGGTAAGTCAGGGGGCTCACCATGCGGATGCTCAAGTTCAAACAAGGCAAATAGCCCTTAGGGATGTGGGGTCCTTGGTCAGGGCCAATTGCCATATGGATTCTGTCTGCTAGATAACAGCATTTTTAATATAAAAAACAAACGTAAAACAAAAAAGTTGATATCTTAAGGTTCAAGACAATTAAGCATCAAATTTATGCTTTCTATGCTTTAAAAATCCGTTTCGCACTTAGAAAGAAATAAGCACCATAAATATTGCTTGCGTGTACTAAGATATGTAGAGTTAAACAAATACACATCATATATATACATACATACATTCATTCATTCAAGCATACATTCATTCATGCATCCATTCATGCATGCATACATATATATATGGTGTGTTTAATGTACATTAGCTATGGTCTACTTATTAAAAGATTCTTACTTCAGTAAACTAAAAAACTTTGGTGAAAATCATGTTTCCCTACTCCTAAAGGATTAGGAACATAGTCTGAAAATGATTTCATGCAACCACCAGACTCGAGGAGTCTACATTCTTACTAATTTAAAAAAGCCAAGGCAAACAAAATTGTATTTAGGATGCTGACAACTTTCTCAAAGCTTTCAATAACTTATGGTGTATTAGTGCCCTTGACATGAGCACATTGAAATAAATTTGACTGTTTTCTTATTGCACTTTCCCTTTATTTGATTAACTCTCTAGTCCACAAATGTTACCAAAGATTAAAGGTTTAAAACATATGCCATGCTGAGGAAAATATTTCAGAAAGAATAGGCTTAACCCATCCAAAGTGACAAACTGTCAAAGACTAATGCCTTCAAGCTTGTACTACATAATTTTCCTTGGAAAATATTTTCTAAATATTGTCAAACATACATCATCTGCTATAAAGATTTTGGACAACTCATGAAGTAGACAAAAGTATTAAGCTGTCCACTAGGATTCCGTTTTAGCTGTGATCTACCCCACCTGAGTGCCTGAGAGCAGAAGCAATGAGAACAGGTTCATGTCCTAAGCAAATTTGGCTCAATATACCCCACGAGATTGGCATCTAAGTTGAGGATGTATGTGTTTTGTACTAATTTTTTAACAAAAATTTGCAAAATTCATTTGAAGTAGAAGTGAATATATAAAATAGAGTCAACAAGAGTTTCACAGTATTGACCACAAATATTTTAATGAATAGGAGACACTCAAAATAGAAGAGTCAATTTAAAAATTTATTTTCATCATAAGTTTCGCAGTATTGGCAACATATATTTCAATGAATAGGAGACAAACCCCTTATTCCATACAAAAATAACATAGATAGAGAATGTTGCTCCGGACAAATAGCTGAATACTTTTTAGTAACTAGCAAATTATTTTGTGACATTGCAAAGGTGATAAGGGCACTTACAATCTCATTTGTTGTCAACAGATCAAACTTGACAGCAGTCAAGTTTGCCAATGGCACAATGTCATCCTGTGAATCATTGTAGTCCATTTAAAAGATTTCAGTTGTCCACTGCACAAGGGCGTCCAGAAAAACAGTTTTATGTATTTATAACAAGCCATAAAGAAAGCATTTCTTATTTAAAAACTCATAGATCTCTTAGACAAGGATCCAAAAGGTAAAGCAGCTGTTCATGCCGACTTAATCTGATAGAAGGAAGTGTTAAGAGGGGAATTAATTTAAACTTCTGAGCTGCAAAAAAAGTTCATTGGAATAAATCATTCAGATATTTCAAGTTCCACACAGATTATTTTTATAAAGTAGCTAACCATTAACTTTCTATTTAACTTCTTTATGGTTTACTTGTCCATAAAGCGTAAATAAAAATAAATACTACTGGCAAAAAAGTGTTTACAATGTACATATATAGATACTGATAGATACAACGTTATTTAGAGTCTAGATCATCTGACATACTTGTTTCCTCTCATTAGAAACAAAGCATGCCAGAGCAAAAGATTTTTGACCATTACAGATTCTAGAAACACATGCCTATCCTGCGCAGAATTTATGTTGAAGACACCATGATAGTTTTGAAGCATATATTTTTTCATTTCGGGATTACAAAAAAACAGAGCAAATTTGGCATAATCCTTGATTAAATTTTTACATTTTCTTTTGCTAATACTCAATGTGTCAGCTGAACAATAATAACAATAGTGTTACCACTTGCAATGTTCTTTTGTTCAGTGAAAACAGAAATATGATGTCATCATATACATGAGCATCATTTTACTAATATCCTGTTCTGTGTTAACTATTAACCGTAAAATTATGATTTATTACTACACTTAGTTTGTGTCAAGGGGTATAAGCAATAACCCAATCATTAAACATAAACCAGGTTTATCCCTCTAGGCAATAGCCTGGTTAAATTAAGCTATCGGAACCAGACTTAAGGCAGTAATCAAATTTGGGCATGTTTTAATTGCCTATTGATAAGATAAGTTTTGGGAAAGTAAATACTTCTTTATCCACAATAATATAGATTTAAGAATTAAAGTCCCGTATGGAGTTTTGAATTTAACTTCTAAGTCCAGAAGTCAGTGACCTGGCAAATCAATTCTATTAATTTGACCTAGCAAGCTCACTAATCTTTTTAAGTCTCTCTTCAGAAGATGTTAAGATTAGGCTAAATATACAGTTAGACCTTACAAATCCATTTAGGATCAAGACAGACAATTAAGCAATACAATACAGTGTCCAAAAGTTAACAGTAATTAGCTCTGTTGTATTTTATATCAACATTTTGCCTTAAAGCCTATTGTAGACTGCATTTAAATCATCTTAACCATGCACTCTTATACACCCTAATTCCCCTGACAATTTTAACTTTTCCTTGTCCTTTGATGCACTGGTGACAGTAAAAAGTGAGTATTTATATTCAATTACTTTGGGAAATTATTCATCTGTCCCCTCTTAGTTCTATTAATTGACCTAGCAAGCTCACTAGTCTTATTGAGTCTTTCAGAATATTTTAAGATCGGGTTAAATTTGCAAGTTACATATCCACTTAGGATCTAGGATAGAGAATCAAACAATACAGTATGTTGTCCAAAAGTTGATGGGCATTTGTTTTGGTGTATTATGTAACAAAATTTTGTATGAAAGCCTATCCATTGTAAACTGGACATAAAATCGTTTTTCATATTGTATTTTTCCACGCACTTATAGTACTTTTATTTTAAGTTTTCCTTGTACTTCAATGCACTGGTCACAGTACAATGTGAGCACTTGGACTCAATTCCCTCGGGAAATTATTCATTTGTCGCACCACCTGATGCCCAATCAAGGTCTCAATTGCAAAACAATGGTTCCGAAGGTCTGTTCCAAAATTAGTTCAAGCTTGAGCTAATGTATAGAACCACCCCAACCTCATCAAAGGAAAGATGGTTGTGTTCTGGAATGAAAGGATTGCAACGAACATAGAATTTCTTTCCATACAAGAATCGTGGCAAATTCACGAACATGGTCTACAAAATAATCCCTAGTGCAGCTTTTCATCTGTCCTGTACAATGGCATGACAATTAACAATGGAAGTTAACAAAACGTATAAAGAAGGCTGGACATGAAAACATTGTCATATGATGCAACTATGGGATCACTGAACTTTTCGGCAACGAATGCAACAACTTTCCTAACACTGCCATCTAAATAATAGTAATGAAAACCGCCTGCAAATAGATCACTCAAATAAGCATTGAATTCATACTCAGCTGGTTAATGACTGTGTGATGTATGATTAGCATGGATAATTAGTTTCAGATTTCAGTCTGCAAAAAGCAACTCGGCATGCTCCTACACAGGTAGACATTTAGAGAGTATAATTCCAGAACCGACCCAGCTCAATTTAAGTATTAACAGGACTTGCAAGCATTCGTTTTGTTACTTATAGAGTATATGTACATCTCTTTTAATGAGAGATTGGTATCGGTATCTGGTATGAACTGTCTTTATGAATAGTCGTACGGAAAAGATTATCACAGACCTGTAGACCTGACTGCTCTCCACAAATTTCTAAAGATTTTCCAACCCAATAAAATTTGTGGTCAATGATTTGTCCCACTTCTTTAACAAACGGCACCTTTGGAAAATCTACATTTGCAATACAGAAGTTGATTACCTCCAGAAAATTTACTACTTTATAGAAAATATTTATCTTCATTAACCACATTAATATCGATTACAATCCTATTTAAACCAACCCTGATCACTAAACAGTCATAGCGGATTGCTTTCTCTGAACCAACAGCAGCAATTCCTCCGTAATTTTAAAGCATTTAAGAAATACGATCAAAATGTACTATGATTTACAGTCCCATGCGATTAGTTTTCTCATACGATCTCCATTACATTTTTCTTTTCAACTTTAGGAAAAAAAATTGGAAAACAAACCAACAGAATTACCATTGACTGCAAAGATAAAAACTCGAGCACCATTAAATCAAGTCCGTGAACCACATGCAACTACTGTCATTCAATGCTTTTGCGACTATGACGAGAAAAATAAATAAAACAAAAACAAACTGCCAGTGCAACCAATGCCAGAAATTATACTTGCTACTGAAGTATTATCGAAATTAGCAGAAAAGAGCAGCAATCTTAAATCTTATACTGATCCTATTCATGGTTCCGTTCACAAGAGCAAAGAAATGAGTGACCTACAATTGCTGTAACCTCTTGAATTCTTATGGTGTAAGCTCTGCTGCGGAGAATGAAAATGGGTGTGTTGAGAGACTGGGAACGCGCCTTAATGCAATGAGTGGGAAGTGGGTTTTACAGAACTACGATTCCCTCACCCTAACGTTTAAAAAAAGCTCCAATTAATACTCCCAGTTCGAGCAGCATACATGCACGCGACATGCTCAAAGTTCACTGTTCGAACAGCATGCTTTTAACACTCGCTTTATAAAAAAAAAAATCCCAAAAAGCAAGCTTGCTTGGATTTATTGGATCAATAAATCTAGGTTCCGCCAAATTTCATGATAGTTTCATGAGCCAAAACGCCATGATTGTGACGTGGACAGGTTTTTATAATTATTCAAAGTGATGAGGAGTGGAGACAGAGGTTACCTTAGAAATTTAATGCAGCTCAGATTATTAAAATCCTTCATTCAGGGAACGTGTCACCCGCGATCAGCTGCATAGGGAATGCAGGAATGTCTTGGTTTCTATTAAAAAGATCAAATTTCTCAAGTGCTTTGATTCATAGGAATTGAGTGTATTATGTGTAGAGCACATAAGCTATATGGGAAACGTCCCACCAGTTCTGCAAGTACTTGGAATCCCGTGTCTCCTGAATTGGAAATCAGCATATAGAAAGCTTTTTGGCTTTGGGAAAATCACACTGTGACTACCGTGTATAAAAAATTATCATGTGAATATGATGATTAGTCATTGGAATGCATTCTTGTCACAAGCATTGATCATAAACAAAGTGTAATCATAGATTTGGTTTCCCTTATTGGTTAATAATTACAAGTGAGAAAAGTAGATACTATGAAAGTTTGTATAGTTATGAGATCTTTTAATTTATATTTGTATTTATTTGGAAGAAATGTTTTGATATAAATAGATTTGAGTGGGAAAAATCTAATGTCTATGAGGTTAGCTAACTATAATTTATAGGATATCAAGGTTAATAGGTAATTGTCCTCTATTTTGAAGTATTAGTTGGATATTAATAAATTGGTTTTTTATTAATTATAAAATTTTATATTTTTTATTAAATTATTTTATGATAATGTGTTAAAAAAAAAATTTATAATTTATAAAAATATTTGTTCACTGTGATTGGTTAAACTTATGAGTGTTATAGGAGCAAATTAGAAAGAATGATAGATTTTAAGGCTTTTTTAGATTGTTTTCTATTTTGAAGTATTAGTTGGCTATTAATAAATCAGTTTATCATTAATTATAAGATTTTATATATATTTTTATTAAATTATTTTATGTTAATATGTAAAAAAATAAAATTAATAATTCATAAAAATATTTTTTAATGTGATTAGCTAAATTTATGAGTGTTATAGGAGCAAATTTGAAAGAATGATAGATTTTTAGGCTTTTTTAGATTTCTTTATATTTTGAAAAAAAATTATTTTAAATATTTTTAAATTTTAAATTTTTAAAATATAGTTAATAAAATCAAGTAGTTATTTATAAAATACTTGATTAAAAATTTGCCTAGGAAAAATGTATCTACTATCTTCTATGTGGTTTTTGAACTTCACGAGAATGGTGAACACGACTCATATGGGGTGTATGTGGTCGATGGTCCTTTCAATCCATCTAAATCTTCCTATGTGGTCTCTGTGTTAGGTACTAGATATAAGTGCATGGATTATGCAGATAAAAATGAGGACAGGGTTTGTTGTATTCTCTTGTACCATTTTGTGCCACGTCGTGAACGACTTTCTCTTATATATATGCCCTATGGCGATCTGGGTTGTGTTCAACATAAGGTGGATCTCCACCATTCTAAATTTGGCTCCTCTATGGGATGGATTCAAGATCATTCCATTTTCCAAGAATAGGTCAAGTTCCTCAAAAAATTCTCTAGTATCGGTGCGTCGAGATCCCTTTATCATGTGTTCAGGTAATGCAAGAAAGATTCCCTAGATGTCTCATGATCCAATTCCTTGCCCACATTACGGGAGCCCTAAATTATCATAGTCTAGTATAAGGTATCCAACAGACTCTTCTTAACAATAGATGATTGGCAACCCAATGGATTTTAGAGTAACTTTGCGTTAAGGACCTTGCGACGGGTGTTCATCCACCCAACTCGCCTCTAATATCCTCTTTGAATATGCTTATTTCACCTCTCACTTCTAGCAATATAAACTCCCCTTCTCAATCCTACTTTCAAATTGGTGCCAAAGATTAATGTAGGCAAATTCATTAGCAATAAAGAGGAGTTTCTATAGAACAATACCCGTATTTGTAGAGTTATAAGAACATGGCCAAATTTGTGAAACCTCCATACTTGGATCAGTGATAATTAGAAAAATACACGGTGGATGAAATGAACATTTACACCCTTGTGCTAGCAAGTTTTTCATCTTGGAATTTGATTTTGAGGATGATAAGGATCTAGCCCTCAGTGATGGGCCTGGCTTTTTCATGGGGACTTTTTGTGTATGAAAACATGGTTCTCATCCTTAAACCCTCAAACCTAGTCTTTGTCCTCTACATTGCTATGGGTGTGTCTTCCTTATTTCCCTTTACAATTTTGGGAGATTGAGTATCTAAAACTCATTGGAAATGGTTTGGGGAAATATCCAGACATATCAGATGAAGCAATAAATTATGAAATGTTCACTTTGCACATCTCTTCATTCAAATGGATTTTCTCAAATGGTCTTCTTGTTAAGATATCTTTGAATGATGGTAATAGGATTTGGAGAGAACCAATAGATTATGAGAAAATTGCTTTTAGATGTAGGATATGGTTCTCAAAAGAACATCTTACCTCTCATTGTAGAAAGAAGCATACTCATGTATAGGCATAACCTGCTTTGTGGAAAGGGGTTGAATCCCACCACTATGTTGTTCCACTAATAGAGAGGTCAGTTTCAACCACCCCAAATATACCTCGTGGCAATACTCTTCTATCATGTGCCTACCCTCCTCGCGGCACATATGCTCTAGAGCTCAAGCTCGTAAATAGTTGAGAAAATGGAATGTTATAACTTTTCCAAAGCTTTGAAAATGGAAAAAATAGAATAAAAGCTTTAAATAATATATTATTATTTGTAATATTAATACATATCATTTGATAATATTTTTTATAAAAATATTAATTTAAATTTTTTAAGATATAAATAAATCTTTTATTTTTTATTTTTAAAGTGTTTTTTAAAAATTATCATAAATATTTTAAATATATGAATTTAGAAACTGACTTTTAATCATAATAAGACTCATTCTACACTAGCAACACAAGTGGATGTACATAAAATCCACTTTTAGAAAAGATATCCCAGTGCATTGAATAAAAAATAATTATTTAATTATTTAATGAAAATTCTATTTGTTTGGGAAGATATCTTGAAACATATTATTCTTATGCTTTTTTATTATTTCATAGTTTTTTAACATTAATAAACTATTAATAGAATGTTAGGGGCTTAAATGTCTCTAATAAAAAGCACCCAGTCAACCACAAGGTTTCTCTAGCTAGAGCAAAAAAATTGATTTTATAGGAAACCAAATTGACCAATGAAAAGATGGATCATTTCACTAAAAATATTAGGAATTGGAGAATGGAGACAATTCAATTAGAGGGGGCTTTTGGTGGCCTAGCAATCATATAGAATCCTATTATGCTCAACTTTGAGCTGATAGCAAATGGCAATAATTGGATAGGAGGATTAGTCTACAACCTATATGCCAATTTAAGCTTCCTATTGGTTAATGTTTATGGTTCAATTCCATATCCAAAGAAGAAAGAGTTGTGGAGTGAGTTGGATGGGTTTCTAACAAACAATCCTTTCCCACACACAATCATTGGGGGGACTAGAATGTCATTATGTATCTAAAAGATAAGTGAAGATAAACTCAAAGAATGAATCAAGCACAAAAAGACTTTCAAGAATGGGTAGATATGCACAATCTATTTGAAATTGAATAAAAAGATAGATCATACACATGGAACAAAAGAAGGTTGGGATTTAGTCACATTGTACAGAAACTAGACAAGTTCTTCTTTCTAGGGAGCTTGACTACCTTTCTCTTCACTATGAAAGGATCTATTCTCCAATGCTTAAGCTTAGATTGTTACCTGGTCCAATTAATCTTGGTAAGGGACAAGAAACCCATAAAAAATTACTTTAAAATTTGAAGACATGTGGATGAAGGATGTAAGCTTCTTTGAATTAGTTAATATATGGTGGAATGAGGAATAGTTTTTGGGGTGAAAAATGTTTTGATTTGTGGAAAAATTGAAATCGGTAAAGCAAAAACTAATGTAGTGGAATAAGGAGCATTTTAAAAATATCTTCAATACAAAACAGGATTTGGAAGAGGCTCTTGCAAATTTCAATGAAGAAATAATTCAACTGGGGATGGTTCAGAAAAGATTTATGAGAGAAGGGGATCTCTTAATAGATTATGAGGATATATTAACAGAGGAAGAGATATTATAGACACATAACTCAAGAGATACATCGATGACTGAAGGGGAGAAGAACTCAAGACTCTTTCACAATGTGACAAGACAAAGGAGGGATATAAATGAAATTGTCAAACTAAAGAAAGTTGATGGATTGTTCACAGAGGATCCCGAGGAGATAGCTAGGAAGTTTATCTCCTTTTTCCATAATATGATTAATAATTAGGAAGGCTCGGATTTGAAGAATCGACAGGAGTTCCTAAACCATACACCAAATTTAAACTTATGAGTGTTATAGGAGCAAATTAGAAAGAATGATAGATTTTTAGGCTTTTTTAGATTGTTTTCTATTTTGAAGTATTAGTTGGCTATTAATAAATTGGTTTTTCATTAATTATAAGATTATATATATATTTTTATTAAATTATTTTATGTTAATATGTAAAAAAATGAAATTAATAATTCATAAAAATATTTTTTTAATGTGATTGGCTAAATTTATAGTGTTATAAGAGCATATTTGAAAGAATGATAGATTTTTAGGCTTTTTTAGGTTTCTTTATATTTAAAAAAAAACTATTTTAAATATTTTTAAATTTTAAATTTTTAAAATATAGTTAATAAAATGAAGTAGTTATTTATTAAAATACTTGATTAAAATTTTGCCTTGGAAAAATGTATCTGTTATGTTTTATGTGGTTTTTGAACTTCATGGGAATGGTGAACACGACTCCCATAGGGTGTATGTGGTCGATGGTCCTTTCAATCCATCTAAATCTTCTTATGTGGTCTTTGTGTTAGGCACTAGATATAAGTGCATGGATTATGCAGATAAAAATGATGATAGGGTTTGGTGTATTCTCTTGTACCCTTTTGTCCCACATCATGCATGACTTTCTCTTATATATATGTCTTATGGCTATCTGGATTGTGTTCAACATAAGGTGGATCTTTGTCATTCTCAAACATGGCTCCTCTATGGGATGAATTCCAGATCATTCCATTGTCCAACAATACGTCAAGTTCCTCAAAGTTTTCTCTAGTGTCGGTGCGTCGAGATCCCTTTATCATGTGTTCAAGTAATGCAAGAAAGATTCCCTAAATGTCTCACGATCCAGTTCCTTGCCCACATGATAGGAGCCCTAAATTATCATAGTCTAGTATAAGGTATCCAACAGACTCTTCTTAACAACAGATGATTGGCAACCCAATGGATTTTAGGGCAACTTTGTGTTAAGGACTTTGCGAGGGGTGCAAGCTTGTTCATCCACCCAACTCGCTTCTAATATCCTCTTTGAATATGCCTATTTCACCTCGCACTTCTAGCAATCTAAACCCCCTTTCTCAATCCTACTTTCAAATTGGTGCCAAAGATTAATGTAGGAAAATTCATTAGCAACGAACACGAGTTTCTATAGAACAATACCCTTATTTGTAGAGTTATAAGAACATGGCCAAATCTATGAAGCCTCGATACTTGGATCAGTGATAATTGGAAAAATACACGGTGGATGAAATCAATATTTACACCCTTGTGCTAGCAAGTTTTTTTATCTTGGAGTTTGATTCTGAGGATGATAAGGATCTAGTCCTCAATGATGGTCCCTAACTTTTTTGTGGGGACTTTTTATGCATGAAACTGTGGTTCTCATCCTTAAAACCTCAAACCTAGTCTTTCTCCTCTACATTTTTATGGGTGTGTATTCATTATTTCCCTTTACAATTTTGGGAGATTGAGTATCTAAAACTCATTGGCAATGGTTTGGGGAAATATCGAGACATGTCAGAGGAAGCAATAAATTGGGAAATGTTCACTTTGCACATCTCTTCATTGAAATGGATTTTCTCAAATGATCTTCTTGTTAAGATATCATTGAAGGATGGCAATAGGATTTGGAGGCAACCAATAGATTATGAGAAAATTGCTTTTAGATGCAAGATATGGTTCTCAAAAGAACATCTTACCTCTCATTGTAGCAAGAAGCATACTCATGTACAAGCATAACATGCTTGGTGGAAAGGGGTTGAATCCCACCACTATGTTGTTCCTCTAATAGAGAAGTCAGTTTCAGCTACCCCAAATACACCTCGTGGCAATACTCCTCTATCATGTGCCTATCCTCCTCGTGGCACATATGTTCTAGAGCTCTAGCTCGTAACTAGTTGACAAAATGAGATGTTGTAACTTTTCCAAAGCTTTGAAAATGGAAAAAATAGAATAAAAGCTTTAAATAATATATTATTATTTGTAATATTAATACATATCATTTGATAATATTTTTTATAAAAATATTAATTTAAAAATTTTAAGATATAAATAAATCCTTTTTTTTAAAAAAAAAATATTTTTAAAAAATTATCATAAATATTTTTAATATATGAATTTAGAAACTTACTTTTAATCACAATAAGACCTATTCTACACTAGCAATACAAAGTGGATGTGCATAAAATCTACTTTTAGAAAAGATATCCTAGTGCATTGAATAAAAAATAATTATTAAATAATTTAATGAAAAATCTATTACTTTGGGAAGATATCTTGAAACGTATTATTCTTATACTTTTTTACTATTTCATAGTTTTTTAACATTGATAAAATATTAATAGAATGCTAGGGGCTTAAATGTCTATAATAAAAAGCACCTAGCCAACAACTAGGTTTCTCTAGCTAAAGCAAAAAATCCAAATTGACCAATGAAAAGATGGATCATTTCACTAAAAAGATTAGGAATTGGAGAATGGAGACAGTTCAATTAGAGGAGGTTTTTGGTGGCCTAGCAATCATATAGAATCCTATTATGCTCAACTTTGAGGTGATAGTAAATGACAACAATTGGATAGGAGGATTAGTCTGCAGCCTATGTGCCAATTTGAGCTTCATATTGGTTAATGTTTATGGTCCAATTCCATGTCCAAAGAAGAAAGATTTGTGGAGTGGGTTGGATGGGTTTCTAACAAACAATCCTTTCCCACACACAATCATTGGGGGGGCCAGAATGTCATTATGTATCTAAAAGATAAGTGAGGATAAACCCAAAGAATGAATCAACCGCAAAAAGACTTTCAAGAATGGGTAGATAGGCACAATCTATTTGAAATTGAATAAAAAGATGGATCATACACATGGAACAACATATGGTTGGGCTTCAATCACATTGTAGAGAAACTAGACAAGTTCTTCTTTCTAGGGAGCTTGACTACCTTTCTCTTCACTATGAAAGGATCTATTCTCCAATGCTTAGGCTCAGATTGTTACCCGGTCCAATTAATCTTAATAAGGGACAAGAGACCCATAAAAATTTCCTTTTAAATTTGAAGACATGTGGATGAAGGATGTAAGCTTCTTTGAATTAGTTAATATCTGGTGGAATGAGGAATAGTTTTTGGGGTAAAAAATGTTTTGAATTGTGGAAAATTTGAAATCGGTAAAGCAAAAACTAATGCAGTGGAATAAGGAGCATTTCAAAAATATCTTCAATACAAAATAGGATTTGAAAGAGGCTCTTGCAAATTTGAATGAAGAAATAATTAAACTTGGGATGGTTCAGAACATATTTATGAGAGAAGGGGATCTCTTAATAGATTATGAGGATATATTAGCAGAGGAAGAGATATTCTAGACACAGTTCACTCAAGAGATACATTGATGACTGAAGGGGACAATAACTCAAGACTCTTTCACAATGTGACAAGGCAATGGAGGGATATAAATGAAATTGTCAAACTAAAGAAAGTTGATGGATTGCTCACAAAGGATCTTGGGGAGATAGCTAGGAAGTTTGTCTCCTTTTTCCATAACATGATTAATAATTAGGAAGGCTCAGATTTGAAGAATCAATAGGAGCTCCTAAACCATACACCAAATTTAATAACAGAGGCACAAAGCTTAAAGATCAAAGAAAGATTCACTAAGGAGGAGATTGAGGAAGCACTCAAGTAGCTACATCCTTATAAATCTTCAGGGCCAAATGGCTTCCTAGCTAGTTTCTTCCATAAATGTTGGCAAATCCTTGGTGATGAGCTTGTGGGAGCATTGGAAACAACCAAAAACTCAAGCACGATTATGAGAGAAATAAATCAAACCTTCATTCTCGTTCCAAAAAAAAAAAGAGAAAACTTCAAGTTTGGATGAGTTTAAACCCATATCCCTATGTAACACAATTTATAAGATCATGGTAAAAATAATGACAAACATATTTAAAAGATCCTTTCAAGCATTATTTCTGAAGAGGGAATGGGATTTATCCCTAAGAGATCAATCTTTTATGGGGTGATTATCGCTTGAAAGAGCTAATCCATTCAATTTAGAGCAACAAATGGCCAATAATGCTCATCAAATTAGATATATATAAATCTTGTGACAAAATGAGCTATAGATTTCTTTGTAAAGTTGAGGAAGCCTTTGGATTAGAAAGCAGTGGATATATTGGGTTTACTATTGCATATCTAGCTTGTGATGATTGGTCCTAATGAATGGATCCCCTGAGGGTTCATTTGATAGCTCAAGAGGTTTGAGACAATGTGATCCACTTTTCCCTTTCTTATTTCAAATCATGGAAGAATCATTAGGCAGAACACTCACCAACTCACAGGACAATGGACTGATTAAAGTTATCAAAGTGACTATCTCAATGCAAGCAATTGCCTATCAATAATTTGCTAATGATACCTTGTTGTTTGGGGTAAGAAGGAAAATAGAAGCCCAATAGTTTGAAAAATTTTAGGAAATATTATATTTCTTTGGGGTAGATGATAAGTCAAGACAAATTAGAAGTGTTTTTCTTTACAATGACACCAATAAAGGAGTTAGAGATCTTGAGAGCACGAGGATTCAAGTTGGGAAAACTTACATTTGTATACTTATGATTGCCCCTAAATAAGGAAACAAGGACATCGAAGACTTGCAACCCTCTAGAAGATAATATGGACATAAGTCTTTTCTCTTGGAAAGGGAAATGACTATCTTGGATGGATAAATTGTCATGCTTAAGGCAGTTGTCTCAACACTACCTATATATTTGATATCATGTAGCTCTCTTTCGGTAGGAGAAAACTCCAAAATGGTGTAATAAATGGGGAAATTTTATTGGAAAGGTCTAGTAGAAAAGAAAAAGATTTCCATGGTCTCTTGGGATAGAATATGTAGGACAAAGGAGATGGGAGGTGTAGGACTTCAAAATTTATTGCGGCAAAATAGAGCATGAGGTGTTAAACTATTATAGAGAATGTATAAGGAACCCTATTTGAAATGGGTTAAGATCCTCCAAAAGAAATACTTGGAAAATAAAAATCCAATAAGAGTCTTTAGAACTTCAAATCCTCTTGGAAGCTTAAGCATTTAGAACTTTATGCTAAGTTATGGAGGGGTTATCACCAATTGTCTAACATGGGATACTCTTGATGGCAACCAAGTATTGTTCTAAGAGGATTCACGGGGTGGGTATCCAAGCATTGATAACTTAATGAATGCAGAAAAAACCAAAGCCTTTCTAAACCAATATTGGGGAGCATTCATTAGAAATTATATTGAGATAACTAATGACAACCCATCCATTGGATGATCTTGGAAGGACTTGAGGGCTTTTCCCTTACTAGATGAAGAAATTAATAAACTCTTAGAGATCCTAAGGAATAGATCACTATTTTTTTGGAATGGTCACAATAAACTTGTGTGGTTGGCTTAAAAACTGGGAATTTCAATGCCAAGGATGAATACAACTCAATTATTAGAAAAGAGTAGTTTCACAGAATGAAGATACTAATACAATTACGTTGGAATAAAATTTGCATGCTCAGAGCTAGTGTTTTTTCTTGGGATCTCTAAGGTAGGATCCCCACGACAAAAAAAAATTTAGAAAGATGGGATTTGAAGGCCTATCAAGATGCATTTTTTTCTAATAGGTTAAAGAAATTATGGATCATTTACTCCTAAGATGTCCTTTCTCTCAAGCCTGTTGGTGATTGTTATGTACCAAATCGGGATGGATCTCGGCCTTTTCAAATAATATGTTGAGCTTGTTTAAAGTTTGGCCCGTTATTCATAAATTTGGTCTATATCGCGGCCTATGGGCTTCAAGACCTTCCTTGCTTTTGTGGGAGATTTGGTAAGAGTGTAAATAGGAGGGTTTTCCAAGATAAGAGCACAAGATTCAAAGCCTTTTTGAATAAGGCAGAGGCTGAAATAGTAGATCTTTTCAACAATAGAATGGCCTGACACATAGTAAAGAATACTCAAATCACAAATTGGGATAGAAAAATGAGGCTTAGATGGTATAGCCTAAAGGTCCCTCAATTCTTTGGAATGGGTGACACAGATAGAAAAGACCAAAATCCAAAGTGTGTGGAAGCCTCCTTAAAATTAATAGTTTAAAATAAATTTCGATGATGTCTCTAGAGGGAATCCAATACCCTTTAGTGCAGGTTGCATCATTCTCTTTTGGGATCATTCTCTTTTGGTATGGCTCTCCGGTGGAAAAAATGGATTCAAGTCACTAACAAAAGAACTATTGTTACACAAAGCTCTTGGAATATTAAAGGAGGAGATCGAGGGTGATTTTGCCATTGTCATGAATGTAGTAAAATGGGGGGCCACTATATGATATGGAGACTCAATGCTTCGTTGGGTAAAGCACCATAACTTCTCATATTCTTTGAAGGGTACATAATGAACCACGTCTACTAAGAAGCCAATAGGGATGTTGATATTATGGCCAATGTGGATACTAATGGCATGGGGGTGGGAGCAATTAGACGTGTAGATGAGCTAGTGACAACTCACAACTACACTTTATCCAAGGTTTGTATATAAAGAGCATTTAGTGAGCTATTCTTTGGGATGATGGACGGTGCTGGGAAATTGGGCAACATTTACATTTGTTCTTTTTTGTTTGAAATGTAATAAGATCTCCAATATCAAATATTTTAGTCATTTCACACGTTTACAACAACATGATGTGGTGGCAATTGGATGAGAGATAGAACTTAGCATTTATAGAAGCTCTATTGCCAACAAATCTGGCTCGTGTGAGAGCTAGACAAAATTGCTATAAATAAGCCTCTTGACATTCTATCATCCAAATTAATACCAAAGTGATGGACTCTTAAATTCGTGTGAGAAGAGACAAAAGGCACATGTCATTTCTGATACAACTTGATCGTCATTTGTAGGGCATCTGCAATTATCATCTTTTAAAGAAAGGATAGAAACGAATTCTCAGTAAAAGAAGTATGAAGTGTTATTAGTTATTATCTTAGAAGGAAGATTTTTGTTTTCAAGAATTTCATTCTACATTTGTATGTATATAATGATTTAGAGGAAAAAGACCTTATTTTAAGGAAAAGCATATTGTGCATAGGTATATTTAGTTCTATTTTTTATATGTTTAAAATGTAAATTATAAGTAATTCAAATTTTGTTTAATATATAAGAGAAGATGGTGTTTTCAAATTTAAGGTAGTTAATTTAACATTTTCGTGTTAATGAAAGTCATGAATTTTCATATGATTAAATTTGAAGCTTCTATTTAAGTCAATTATATTATTAAAAAGGGGTTAGATCATGCATGAAGTTATGGATGAGAAGAGTCGTTGAGTACTTCTATAAATAACAATGATAATAATAATAATAATAGTAAAACTATTATAATCTATAGTAGCATAAAGCCATAATCTAATAGCGTGATACATCCTTTGAACTAAGCTACGTTATAATTATAATCAATTTCAATTTTTTAAGAGGTTCAAAGGTGTTTGATTTGAGGAAAGAATAGTTTTTACTCAGTTTCTTCCATAAAATACTAGGAGGATAATGTTTTGCCTTACATCATGATCTTGTGTGTTCATAATTATGGACGAGTGTTGAAAATGAGGTAACGAGGAAGGATAGGTACTTGGTTTTTCACCTATTTGCTAGGAAATTGGCTTAATTATGCTTTGTTCAAAGTGTTTGTTTGCATTCATTTGATACTAGTGAATGTGTATGGTTACCACTACTTGTCATATCACTATATAGATGCTACATTGTTGAATGAAATATTAGATAGAGCAGAGTGTTGCACCAGATTCTATCTGACCTGTCGGTTCTAGTTTCGATACAGTATCGGGCACTCAACCTTTCATGTTGAGCACCGGGGGAGCTAACCACTCTATGGCTGGGTGGAGAAAATGCTTGGACCTCATTCTCGTCTCAAGCATAGCAGGTGGATAGCAGTCTGAGGCAAGGAGGAAGAAGTGATGCATAGTATCACTTTATGTTCATATGATGTACTGGTCCTTTGATGGTCTATTTATATCATCATTAATTGATGTATCAACAAATTGGTCGTTTCGATGTACTTACCATTTAGTATTATCTTATGTGTTAGAAATTTTTGTAAAACTTGTCCTTATGCAATATTATTCTTAATTGACTATGTATATTTGCGATATTTTTTGGAAATTATATGTTATGTGGATCAGTACCTTACACCTTGTCTCCCTTCTATCCCATTTCAAAAAAAAATCCTTCTAGTCAATGAATCATGGCAACCATTTTTAGGTGTCTAGGGCGTCTTTGTTATGTATATGGTTGGCCATATTTCTCTCTAATGTAAATATTTTATTAATATTACTATAAACTTCCAAAACCATGGTTGTGCCTTATCTATAAAAAAATTATATTTATAATTAAAAAAAAAAGATGACTAAAATTATTTATATACATCAATTTAAATCCCATGGAGTTTTATTGGTGACGTTCTTGAAATCATTATGTAAGTGTAATATGCTTCTCATTGTAATTAAAAAAAAAAATTACAAATTAAACTATTTAATTACATTATATTATACCTATTATAGACACCATAAATTTTACCATGCGGAATTATTATTTTAACTTGTAACTATTCTTGTAAGCCTATTATTGTTATCCCTTTTGTAATCAATTTAAAAATTAATCACAATTTTAACTATTCTAATAAGGTTTAATTAATTAAACTTAACCTTAACATAATATCCTAATTACTTAATCAATTCCTTAATTAATTAACTAATCTGCTTGATTCCTAACCTCGTTAACATTTCTAAGAATTTTTAATTCATCTCTCTCCCACATGTGAATATATATATATATATTACTCATCTCTTACAAAAATGTGACAGGCGACTTACAAATGTCATAGACATGTCACTTTCACAAGCCCTCTACCTTTTACAGATGTGACTCACGGGTCAACTTACCTCTTACACGTGTCATAGATATGTCTCTTTCATGAGCTCCTCGATGTGTGCTCACACATATGTGACCATACTTAGCATCACACATCACTTGTCTCTGTAACACCTGTCACAAGGCTAAGTCTCTAATTGAGGATCAACCTCTCTTTCAATCCTTATAGTCCACTTTACATTCAGTCTTGGCCATTGATTTTTCTTTTGAATAATCTACAAATTGAGGTCTCTTCTCTCATTTTATTGATCTCTTCATAGGTTATCATCATGTTGCTTGATCGATAAGAAACCACATCTTCTTCATCAACAACATCAACATATGTACCATGTTGAAGATTGTATGTGTTTGTTTGGATAGGTTAAATTTATACGCATGTTCCACTTAATACATTTGCATGCATTCAACTGTATTTTAAAATATATATATATATATATATATATATATATATATAACATATGTACCAT
>MU223281.1:1050112-1081015 GCA_018584345.1 Thuja plicata | reverse complement strand
TATATATATATATAATGATAGATATTAAATTATAAAAAATAAAATTAAAGTAGATGAAGTAATCTTTACCTAGCACAACCATGTGCTCTTTTACTAAAAAAATTAAGATAAAGATCACATGCACAACAAATCTAATAAAAATCCCCCTTCCAAACAATTTTTTTTTATAGATAATGGACCGTAACCAATAAATTTTATTAATTTATAAAAAATTACAAACTTGGTTCAGGCAAGCATACCAACAAGAAAAATAGGAAGAAAACCTCCAGTTGTAGCTCGTGTAACCCTAATATCTATTTATATTTACAATAATTTGACTTATAACCAAACCCAACTACAAAGTCTCCCTTCCAAACAATTAACAAAATAAAAAAAATGAAAAAAGCATTTTTAAAAATAATGCTTTTGCATTACACTTTTTTGCTTTAAACACTTCAAATCATAGCAAAAAGAGAAATGTGTTTGCATCAAAGATGTTGTTTTCTTTTCTTACAACAAAAAATATGTTGGCATTATATAGTTACACCAATGGACATAAATAACATGCATTTCTATACCAAGTATTATAAAATAATATATTATTATTTTTGTAATTTTATAATAATTTAAATTTAAAAATCTTTTGGAAAAGAAGCGATGAGCAGAGTGGGTGAAACTAGTCATTGGTGACGGTTTGCAGGCCGACCTCCCACTGTGTGGGCATGGCAGGATCTGGATAGACATTGAATAAGGGAAAGTGAACATATCTCAGTGTGGAGACCACCAGGGAAAGTTAGAAGAAGGGGACTGGGGGTACAAAATGAAGTGTGGGATAATCAAAGGGGGACAAACAAATAATATAAGGAAAGAAGAAGGTTTTGGCACCGGTTCTCACCAAAATGTAAAACAGGATATGAGCAACTACTAGATCGAGGAGCCACAAACAAGAGTACATTGGAGAAAAAGCTTTGGAATCCAAAGGAGAACCAGGTGAAGAGAACATGGCCGATAGAAATAATGACATCTAGAGATCTTAAGGTGTGCTCCCCTTCTAAATAAAATGTTAGTATCAATATTGACATTATTTTCTTGAATGATGCAGTTACTTGGCTAAAAGAAAAGGTACTTTTCATGAAATGGATGGGGGAATGGTTTGCGATCACAAAAATAAGACTTTGGTGTAACATCCATGGTCATTCAAAGTGGAGTTGAAAACCCTCTCAAACACCTTTTTCCTGGTCATCTGTAAGAATGAGGAAGCAAAATAATGGATCCTAAAAAATGATTCGTATATGATGGGGGGTATGGGGATTTACCTGAAAGATTGGGAACCTAATTTCAATCCTTTGAGTGTAGTTATTGATGAAGTTCCAATCTGGGTCCAACTCTATAACCTCCCTTTGGAGTATTGGGATGTGGTCACACTAAAGTTAATAGGAAACAAGTCGGGTAGGTTTATCATAGTGGGGGAAGGGGTTAAGAATAAGGATTATAGTATGTATGATAGGATCTATATTAGATGGAACCCAATATGACCAATCCCCAAGTCTATTGACTTAATCACTGACTCAGGAGTGTGGAAGCAAAGTATTAAGGTGGAAAAAATGTAGAGAAGTGTAAAACTTGTAGATTCCTAGGACACTCAAAATGGGAGTTCTCACTCTTAGAGAAAGGAAAAATTCAAGCGCAAGACATAGTCATCCAAAAAATAATACCTATCATGAAGGCTAAGGGGTAATATGATGAAAGGCCAAAAAATGGGTCTACACTAGACAGATGGGAAAATGGAGAAAGAAACCCAGGTCGAGAATGGGAGGAAAGTACAATAGGACTCTCAGGGACCAAGGAACGTAGAGGGTGCAAAGCTGATAAAAGGTGATTCAAGAACAATAATGATGACCATGAGGTAAACGAAGGGAGATATATGGAAGGGGGCCTCTTGAATGGCTTGCCATTGGAAATAAATGGGTAGTCGGGTGCTGACTAGATGAAGGATTGGTTGACCCAACTAAGCGAGATGGATTTGTAAAATAAGGAACATGCCCATGTGGAGCGGAAGATTTAAAGGTACAGGAACTGGATGAGATTAGGGAACATCATTTTGGTGGAATGGAAAATGTTGAGAACAGTGAAAGTGAGTACAGAACAAACAAGGATGAGATTTTTGAGGGAGTCCAGGAAGAGGAGATTTTCCAAACCATTGGGATGGATGTGCAACATTCACTAGTAAAATATCCTTTTATGGAGGATGATAACTAGAAGGAAAATGGTGTGTGTATTCCACTGGTCTTTGGAGTAGGTGATCTAGCCAAGTTGTTGCTGTCGTTAGAAGATCCAGTGCCAAATCATAGTCCCATTAAGAACAGAGTGATATCATCATAGGACGCAAAGGAGGTGGCCCCCATATGGAATATGGGAAGCAAGGGGTAAGTTTTATGCTAAGGAGGACTAGACAATCAACCATGTTTTTGGATAAGAAAGACATTGGTCTTCCATGGTCGGATGGAGACTTCATCTCAGGAGAAGAATACATTATTGAAAAAAGGACGGTCAGCCAATCACAGATTATGGTGAAAGGGGAAAAAGTTAGTGAGAAGAGAAGATGAGGACCCAAGCCTATTAAATTCAAGTTGGAAATGGAAGGTAGCACCGCTAGACAAAGGAAGCTACATTCTGGTAAGGGCATTACCCTTTCCAAGGAGCCATAAAGTCCATTTTGTGAAATCTCAGGGGTTGCAATGCCCCTGAAAAAAAGTGTCTGATCAAAAAATGTTTTGATCAGGAGAGGTTGGACCTTATTATTATGTAGGAGACTAAGCTAACAAAATTAGAGTTTGTGATTATGATGAGAAGATGACGATGGTGGGAAGGGTTGTGTAGAGGCAATTAGAGCATCATGAGACCTGACGGTTTTCTAGAACCCACATTGGGTGACAGTATCATAAGTAGATACAAGAAACAATTGGAAACTAGTGAAAGTCAAAATATGTGAAAACAACAAATTCTTCTATATTTTTAATATAAATGGACCGACAAGTACACTTTAGAAGAGAGAAGTGTGGAATCAGAATAGTGCAGTGATACAACTGGTAAATGAGGAACTAATTATTGTTGGAGGGGATTTCAATGCCACGAGGTGCCTGGCTAATAAGAATAGAGGAAGACAAGTTTTGGGAATGGTTCAAATGAACTTCCAAAACTTAATTTTCAACAACAAGATGGAAGAATAGCCCTGAAGGAAGGGAATTTCACTTGGAAAAATGGAAGAAAAGGCTTCTCATATATCCCTGATCATTTAGATAGATTCTTTGTGGCAGGGAAGTGGGAAGCATGTCCTTACATTTTTTAGTCAATGATATTGTTGTTCTCTAGGTTTGACCACTTCACAATTGTACTCAAGTTTCAAAGTGATATTGTCCCTTTTCGATCTCCTCAAGTTTGAGGCCATGTGGTTGAGGGAACATGAGCTACTACAAGTGATTGATGTTTGGTCAAAGGAAGCCCCAGTTTGGATAGGGTGAAAGGCTTTCATTTTTTTCAAAAAATTACAATACCTAAAGGACAAATTAAAAGAGTGGAACATGAAGACTTTCGAGAAATGTTTTGTTGTAAAAGAAAGAATATGGAAGGAGATGGAAGATCTAAACAACAAATTCATTATAGAAGGTATGACAAAAGTGGAATAGGAGTGAGAGAAAGCATTGGTGCAAGAGATGAAGGAAGTCCTTACATGAGAAGAAATTTATTGGAGGCAAAAATCAAGAGAATGTTGGTTAAAGGATGATGACCAAAATACTAAATTTTTCCATTCCTCAGTTAAAGATAGACAATCGTGGAATAGGATCAACAGTATCAGGGAAAGTTTTGGGAATGTATTGATAGAGAGGGAAGATATAAATAAGGAAGCAATGAGATATTTTTTGAATATTTTGGGACTAGAACATAACGATATGGCTAACAAAGAGAAGATAACAACGATCATCCTCAACATTGTCACACAAGAGTAGAGCAGTAAATTGAACAAGAAAAATATCTTTAGAGGATGTTAGAGAGGCCTTTTTTCTCTACGGGGGCGATACAGTTCAGGGGCCTGACGGATTCTCGGCTGTGTTTTATCAAAAAGCGTAGGAAACTGTGAAACAAGACCTGTTGTAAATGGTGGAGGAGTCTCGGATAGAGAAATATATGTGCAAAGACATAAATAATACTTTCATTATGATTGTTTAGAAAAAGGAGGTAGCTTCATCTTTTGAGGATTTCATACTAGTAATAGATCATCTCTAAGGTAATGGCTAACCATCTCAAATCTCTTTTACCTTTTCTCATATCAGAAGAACAGAGTTGGTTTGTTATGAGGAGATTGATTGTGGAAGGTATAATAATAGCACACGAGGTCATACACTTAGTAAGACAAGCAAGAACAGATAGAATGTTGGTAAAATTGGATATAAAAAAGGCCAATGACCATGTCAAATGAAGTTTTTTATATGAGGTGCTGAGGTGTTTTGGGTCTGATCAACATTGGATTGCATGGATAATAAATTGCATTGAAACTCCATGTTTCTTAGTAATAATCAATGGGATCCCACAAGGATTTTTTGAGTCAACACGGGGCATGTGCCAAGGTGACCCACTTTCCCCATTTTTATTCATATTGATGGTTGAATTCCTAGGCAAGTTGATTACTAAAATGTGATTGGATGAACAATGGAAATGCATAAGGATTGCAAGAGGAATGGAGACATCTTCACATCAACAGTTTGTCAATGACACACTTTTGATGGGGGAAGCTATATTACGAGAAGCCAAATCTATGAAGAAGACCCCAGATAAATAGTGTGATTTATATGGTCAAGCAATAAATTGGTAGAAGTCAGAGGTTATGTTTTTCAATACGGAGGCGAGAAAATAGAGGGGGATATGCAATATCCTTCAAGTAAAGACGGGGAAACTACCAGAAAATTTCTTGGGTATACCCTTGTTCAAAGGATCTAGTAAGCCGAACCTTCGGAGAAAATTAGTTGACAATTGTATGGGAAGAATGAATGGCTAGAAGAGTCAATGGTTGTCATCTGCAGGGTGCAACATCATGTTGGAATTGATAATCTCTAGTATATCCCTTTACTCCATGATGTGCATGAAAATACCAAAGAAGATAATCAAATGTATTGAGCAAAAAATGTGAAAGCTCTTTTGGAATGGTATTCAGGGGCAAGATAAGTTTCCTCTACTAATGTGGGATCAAATCTATACTCCAAAGGAAGTTGGAGGAGTTGGATTGAGCAAGTGGACTCTGATGAATGAATCCATGTGAGCCAAGATTATATGGATGATGTATAGAAACCATAACCAGAAGTAGGCTAGGATATTGACACATAAATACTTGGATAATACCTGCAAGTAGAGGATTGTACGACTATAAATCCACCAAAGGGGTTGGCAATTTGGAACTTTATTATGAGTTGCAAGCACATTGTAATGGACCACCTCACTTGGAAGCTGGGAAATGGAGAGGATGCAAAAATGTTGGGAGGATTCACTTGAAGGGGACCTGACACTCAGTGAAGGCAACCCAACGAAGAGCCTAAAACATAAATCAAAGCATAGATGAGGAACTAAGGTGGCGAACTATATATGAAAGAATGAGAAAGGTAGGGGCATGAGCTGGAAGTAGAAGGATCTAGCAGAGTCAGATTTGACTATGGGTGAAATGGAGGAGCTAAAAGGCATCATGGGAAAAAAACATTTTCTACTCTCAGGGGAGAAAGATGAATTAGTTTGGTGTGGCTCCAAAAAAGGGGAGCATTCTATAAGGATAGGATACCAATTGGAATAAACATTGCGTACCTAAAGTAGGCTCCTTTGCATGGCGAGTAAACAAAGTGAAAATTCTTATGGGGGATAGGCTTATGAGGTATGTATTTCATGGACCTTTTGAGTGTGTTATGAGTAAGGAATTAGAGTAATACATTGATCATCTATTAATCCACTAAAAATATTCTACTTCTTGCTAGGAATCTATTATGGAAAAACTCAATATACAATTTACCAAGCCGACCACACTGAAGGAAATGTTCCAATCTTAGAATTACCACCAAAGTAAATCAACTTTCTCGAGTTTATGAAAGATATGCCCATCAACCATTTTGTGGGAGATATAGAAGGAAAGAAATAGGAGGATCTTCCTTGGGAAATTGGAAACAATAGACAAGATTAAAATAAGGATTGATGTCAAAAAATCAGAACAAGTGAATGCAACAGTAGAAACATAGAATCAACAGAAGTGTCCATTCATTTTGTAGGACAATTTGATCAAAAGGAAGTGGACCCCACTCAAATACTGGCCTATTAATGAGCCTCTATGAGTTGATTTGGGTAAATCTTCCCAGAGTGATGTGCAATGGGAAGTTCTAGAAGATGGGTGGATAAAAGTGAATTTTGATGGGGCATCGAAAGGTAACCCGGGCCCATGAGGAGCAGGATGTGTAGCAAGGGATTTTATGGGAAATATCTTAGCTACAAGAGTAAAGAAAGTAGAGGACAGGACTAATAATTAAGTGGAGGTCAAGGTGATATTGGTGGCAGTAGAGATGTCTGGAATATTGAAAGTTGGACAGTTACATTTGGAGGGGGACTCACAAATCATAGTCAATGCCATAGGAGAAGGAAAATCCCATATATAGGAAATTAACAAAATTATTAAAATAATCAAGACAAAGTTGGAATCCTTTGGAAATTTCTGAGTCTCTCATGTGTTTAGGGAAGAAAACATAGTAGAAAAATTTGTATCAAAGAAGGTGGCTGACCGAGCATACTAGGTGGTGAAAATGGTGATGTAAGGCGTAGATAAGGGGCGATAGGAGGACATGGACCTTGTGTATGGGCAAACAAAAACTTTTGATTTTATAAGTATTTTTGGCGATAATAATAAATGGTGGCGAGGAAGTTGATGGGACTAGAAGTAAATGCCAATGAACTCTCAACAACTCACTATACATGCAATGAGTGGGGAGTAAATAGGATTACTACCCAAGAAATATGGAGTGCAAATAGAAGCCAAATGAGTCTCATATGTATTGTTGGTGTCTAAAGTAGAGGAGAAGGAAATTGGATATCTCTGGCCATGGAATCAAATTTCAACCTGAGATCATCCAAATACCAGATGTTATTTTTGGGCTAGGTCATAGCGCAGTGACTCAAACATGTCTTCACAACAAATGACCCGTAGTTTCTCATCATGGTCAGGGGTTTCCCAAGTTATATTTTTACTCATGGATTACAAACCAAGAGAAAATATTGATATCTGATCACTCTTTTGCACATGGGGTTTGTAGTTCAGCGCCAAGCTGGAGGTACGGAGGGTGGTGACCAGATGTGTGAAAGCTAAGTGCAGGGAGGGTTTGGAGAACTTTCTATACATAGCAGAGCTAGAGAGAGGGTTTAGAACTGAAGTGGGAGATTGGAGATGATTCCCATGGTACCCACAACACCTCCATCCTTTTATTATCCAAAAAAGTGGGAACAATTGTCAAACAATAAGGGAGCATGCCCAACAAATGTGGCATGTGATGTGCAATTACACTGAGGACTGAGAAAAATTTATTTCCTCAGAGAAAATTAGAGAGGAATTTGACTCCAACTGACTCAAGTTCAAACTCGCAGATTATAGGAGGAACCCAAACAACAATGTAGGAGGGCCAGTCCAGAGAACTCATAGTGGTAGAGGAGGGGGAAAGAGAGGGGGCTTGCGATAATTTGGGGGAAGGAAACATGCAGGGATGAGATGGTGTAGCGGGTGGTGGTCGTGCTCAAGGACCCGAGGTGTGGCTACAAAGGAGGAATTGCTCGACCCATCGGTGAGTCAAAGAAAAGGTGAGTGTTATGGATCCAAGACCGTCCAATCATAGGGGTAAAACATGAAAGTCATAATGTTTTTTTGGGGGAACATGCAAATGACTAGCAACCGTAGCATAGTTTTTTGATAGGTTGCATGATAAAAATTTAATTTTTCTAGTTGATGCTACACAAATATAATACAGATTCCAAGGTACAATCGAGTTGTTTTGTTTCATATATGAAGTGCTGACATGTATGTGTGGGTGGGTGGGTGGAGAGGGATCTTTTTTATTTGAATAGTCTGATGTGGATATGTAAAGGGGAAAGAATGATATGTATGGGAGAGTATAGAAGGTAATATATTTTTTATGATGTAGCAAAAGACTTTATTATTACTATTAAAATAATAATATAAAAACTTTAATGATAAAAAAGAAATAAATTACTTTTTTCTATTAAAATAATTTATAAAACTAGAGATTACATCATGAGAGTATCAAAATTCCCAACTAGTAACGATAATACCAACCCGACCAAAAAAAAGTTGTATAAACACCATCGAACCAAAGTTTACAGAATTACATGTACGAGCAAATTTCTAAGAGCACTAGAGTATCATACGATTATAAATATTACTTGATACATATCACAAAGAGACTATAAATAGGAATTAAAAACTAGTTAGTCCCAAGGGCCAACTATATTGTTGTTACACTCTACTTTTTCGCCTTTAAAGGCTCCTGGGGGGGTCTACTGCAGTAGGAATATTAGCAAGATTTTCCCAGCTCAACCCTCCAATCTTCCACACTTTTCTTATCTTATCATTTTATTTATCTACATTGATGTTTTTTTCTTGGATGAGCAGCTTCAAGATTTCCATTTCCTCTTTGTTCAAATCATCAACATAGCTGTCAAAATAGTGAGTTGATCTAATATATCTTCCTTGTATATGATCATATCCCCCTCTCTTACCAAGATCATAAATCAATCCTTCAGAATATCCAAGACAACATAGACTCGAGACATGATAAAAAATGTGTGAGTTTATAATTAAATTCAGTAAGCACCCTCTTCTTGTGTTGGAACACTTCCTCATTTCTTCTCCTCCAGATAAACCAAAGAATCTCAACAGTAAGAACAGACCAAAAATTATTGAGGGAAAGACCAAAAGGTTCAGAAAAATCAATAATAATCTCATGCCACAATAACCCAGGCCGACTATTTTACAAGACAGGATTACCAAGAAAAATAGACCAGACATAGTGGGCATACTTACAATCAAAGATCAAATGCTCAAAGTATATGCTCCAAATCAGTAGAGGTAAGACTAGATCCAACAACCAATCTCTTAAGCAACAAAGTCCATCTAAAGAACATTTTGTTGGGCTCTACCTTAGAGAGCAAAAATAATTCAAACACATGGTATCATCTAGAAACTGACCACTTACAATCCCAACTATGATTAATTCTATCAAATATGGAAGTGTCTATTTTAAGCATGTTATAAATGGACTTAGTAGAAGCATTAAATAAAGAATCTTTGTTATCCCATTTAACCTGACCGAGGGCCTAATTTTCTTGTACAATCTTCCCAGGAAAGAAATAGCCTAAAGCATTAACTAACATAGTATGTGTCATCTTCTGAGAATCAGGCACCCCAAAATCATCTTTAATCTCAGTCCAATTACAAAGTCGATCATCACCTAGAACATCAAAAATAAGAGAAATGCCTTTATTATTCCAAGCTTTGGTAGAACACCCCTGTGTTAGTGCCAACGACTTGTTATTGAAATAAACACCCACCAAATTGATCTATTGGTGACAACAAATGATGGAGATCTGCCAGTAGCATCTTTAGAAAGGAGAAACTTTCTCACCCGAGTCCATGCCTTCCAGATAGAAGTGAAAACTTTAGAACCAAAACACTTAACCTCAAATTGACCAAAAATAATGTCAAGCATTGGCACATTCTTCCACATCTTTCCTTTTTTAATGGTGGATTTATGAATTTTACTTCTAATTAGAATCTTCCATGGTTCATCACCCAGCAAACTAATAATGATCCATTTGGCGGTCAAGGATGCCCCATGTGTTTGCAAGTCTTTCAGTCCCAGACCTCCTAGACTTCTAGGTGTACAACACTACTCCCACTTAACATAATGTCTTTTCTTTGCACCTAAACCATCAGACCAAAGGAAATCCCTAAGAATCCTTTCAATTTTATTGCTCTGATATCTAAAAAACAACCAAGAGGAAGCATAATAAATGGCATGTGAGGCTAAAAATTTATGCACAACCTGAATTCTCCCTGCCACAGACAACATATGAGTCTTCCACTTAATATGTTTGTTTTCAATCTTTGAGTAAATACACTACCACATATCTTTTAGCGAGGTCTCTACAACAAAAGGAATACCCATATATCTCACAATAGTGTTCAGGACACTCCACATCCATTCTTTTTGCACCACCCAATATGAGGGATTCTCATTCCAACCAAGAACAATAGATTTATGGGGAGAAACTTTAGCTCCATAAATAAAGCAAAAAAACTGAATTATGTTCATAATATTATTCAAAGTTACTTGGAGAAAGTTCAAGGAATAGAGCTGTGTCATCAAAAAACTGGGAATTAATCTGATCTTCACCATTAGGAAGAGTCAGTCATTTCACTGGAGGCCCTAACTAAGCTTCTCTAAGAATATAGAAAAGAGCATCAACTTTGTAATCACAAAAAATGATGGTGCAATGGGACAACCCTACCTGATAGATCTATGAAGAGGTATGGGCTCATAAATCTCACCATTCACTTCCACAACTATGGATGAGTCTTTAAATAAGAAAGAGATCCACTTGCAGTAGTAGGGGATGAAACCAAAGGCTTGCAACATGTTAATTACAAATGGTCGTTCTATCCTATCATATGCTTTCTTTAAATCAAGAAGAACCATAATAGCATCATGTCCCTTCTCATGAGCCCAATTCATTTCCTCCCAAATAGTAATCACATTTTCCAAGATATATATGCCTTTAATGAAGCCATTTTGTGTATTTGAAATGATTCTGCCTAAAATATTGACAATTCTTTTTGCAAGTACTTTAGTAATAATCTTGTATGACATATTCAGAAGTGTGATAGGTCTTCAATTCTTCACTTGAGTTTTATCTCCATTTTAGGGAGAAAATTAATAACGCCTTTATTAATTTTTTCCCCTAGTGTACCTCTATCAAAAGCTTCCTCATAGACACACAACGATTCTTGACAGTACATTCACTATTCTCCTTATAAAATTTAATGGGAAGACCATCTAGCCCATGAGATTTTACATTAGCCATGGACCCAATGGCTTCCTCAATCTCCTTAAGGCTATTTTTTTGCTCCAACAACTTATATTCTTCTTTATTAATCTTTTTGGGAATGAATTTCACACAATCTTTTAATGCTTTGTTGTTGTTCTCACAACACTCAAAAGTGAACAAGCCCTTGTAGAATTGGAAAAAAGCCTCCAATATGTTTTTGTTATCTTTTGAGAGACCTATGTTAGTTTGGATCTCCTTAATGTGTTCTCTTCTCTTGTTAGCCCTAATAATATTAAAGAAGTATTTGGTGCCTTTGTCCCCTTCTTTAATCCAATTCATTTTTGTTCTAATTCTTTGCTCTTTGAACTCATAGTTCTGACATTTCCTTAAATCAAACTTAGTAACAACTAATTCTTTCTCCAAGTGCCAAATATTACCCTCTTTTTGAATCTCTTCTTCAATTTCATTGAGTTTTTTTTTAATATTAGCCTCTTTCTTCCTCCTGTACATAGCATACTTCTTATCCACTGTTTGAAACATTTTTCTCCAAGCCTCAGTTAGATGGTCCCATTGCACACCAAGGGAAGAAGAACCACAAACAAATTTAGATAAATAGGTAGCCATTCTAATAGTATTGTTGGTGTCCTGGTTTTGAAGGAGGGAAATATTGAGTTTAAACAAATTATCCTTCCTACTAACAAACTTGGCCCTTTGTTGAACATCAATAATAATATCACAAGAGATGGGAGAGTGATCTGAAATGGTAGGAGGTGAAACTTGGACAGAATATGATCTAGGATCATGAGAAACACCAAGAAAGGAAGAGTCAAAATATACTCTATCAAGTCTACAGTACACCCTTTGCTTACTAGTCTGGTTGTTACACCAAGTGAACCAGATACCTTTTCCATCAATTCTCTTATTCTCTATAGGATCAACTAGTTGAAATCTCCTTTTAAAATTGGTCCAAAAAAAGTAGCCATTCCCTTTCCAGTTAAGGGCATTACCTCCACATTTATCTTCCTTCCTCTCTATCATATTGAAGTCTCCCACAAAAATCCAGTGAGCCCTTGGAAGGTTGATCAAAAGCCATTCCCAAAAAAGGCCCTATCCCTGTATTCATTGGAAGCATAGATATTACATATTCCTATCAACCTGTCATCTAATTTGAAAAGAATCTATTGTTCTCTTTAACAAGGAGAGCAACCTTCACTCTCAAACTTCTCAGCCCAGTTGGGATTAATGAGGAGTGACGTACCTCCTTTGCCCTTATCATGATTTGTGTACCAACACATTGCCTTATCCCAAATAAATTTAAGGGTGTTAAAAGCTTGATACCCTACAACTTTAATCTCTTGCAAGAAGATAATATCTTTGTTCTTTAACCCATTACACCATTTCCTGACAACATATTTCCTATCTAGCATTTCTAACCCTTGGACATTCCATCTATGAAGATGTATCATCATTAATAACATTATTGGGAGGTATTATTTCTACTACTGTAAAGCCTATTAAAAAAATCAAGAATCTCTGATTTGGACTCTTTTCCTTTATTATTCGATAGAGATTGTCTCTCAGTGAGTTTCCTTTCTTTCTTCATGCTTTTACTTCAGACCTCTATGAATTGTCCGCTAGTTTCAATCACCATATCCCCTAGAGATTCAAATGGTATAATTTGTTTGCTGATGTTCTCTTCCTTGGTCTCCATGTTCGCAGGTGAGGAAGAACCCATAACTAAAGATGCTACTTGGTCTCTTTTTTGGGCTTCAACTTTTTCTTTAATGTTTTCCAAAGCAATTTTTTCAGCATTTTTCTTCTTATTAATGCCATGATTTTGATCTTTCTCCAATTTATCGCTGTAATTGTTTTGTTCTAACTAATAATAGGCTTTTCTCTTGTTACCAATATATTTCACATGTTTTGCAGGAATTACTTCAAGATCATCCTCAAAAAGAAGATTTGAAAGAGAGACAATTTTTTTTTGATATTATCAAACTCAATATTAACTGCATTACCACAAAAATTATTTTTGACATTATGACCAATAGACATTTTTTCACTGATAAAAGTTGTTTTATTGCCAGGTGGAACTTCTGCATTAGTGTTACCCTCATCCTTGTTATTAGTATATTTCCATTCTCCTTATTACTGACGGAAACCTCAAAAAAAAATTGATTGTTCTTTAAAGAAGGACATTCTTTCCTAGTATGATCATTAATCTTGCAATGAAAGCAAGCACCAAAGTTCCCCAGGAGAGAAATATCCCATTCAAAACACTTACCTTCAATTTCAACCACAATTACATCGGGAAAGTCAATACTAGGTTGTAGAGAAATGGGTGCCCTCGCATTAAGATGCGAGAGAGTGACTCTAGGGTCTTCCACTTGCGGAACCAACCCTAGGGGTTTAAGAATCTGAGGGATAAATGACCATAATTCTGGCTAAACATCATGAATTTCAATCCATTGTGGGGAATACCTTGCAACAACCTTCTCCAAATTACCATTGGGAGACCACGAGAAAGCCCTAAACAAGGATTGGCCTACAATCCAAAACCTCTTTTTGAGGACTCTCTCTTGCATGCTATTATTTTTAAAAAAAATAACAAAAAGCCCTCTTTGAATCATTAAGCTAAAATTAACATAGATTCCTACTTTTTCCCCAAACATTATTAAACCAACCATCAAGAAATTTTATTGCAGGTAAAAATTTTTTGTCCATGCCAACAAAAAAAATGGTTACATTCTTTAATAGATTTTGTTTAGTTTTAATAGCTCTTACCATGTCTTCATTCAGAGTCAAAGAGAGAGTTTTCAATGCAAGACGAGGAGGCTTACCCTTCTCTCCTCCTCCAGGGTCTAAATATTTGAGGATGCCACCATGTCCCATTCTATTTCCATTTACTTTGGTAGGTATTCCTCTTTTGGGTGAGTCGATAACCTCTCTACAAAATCTTCCATTAAAACACGCTAAGTCTGGGCTCTTGAAACCAAAACTATCTCTCATTATTTCCTTAAATGAGGGTTTACAATTTTATTTTTCTTGCTCTGAAATCTTTTTAACACCCTTGATTCCAACTACATCATTATAAATACAATTTCCACCCTCATCATCATGCTATACACCATTCACAATCTCCATAGATTGAAGAAATCATAGAAGCGACCCTAAGAGATCAACCCTAGATAGCACCAGCGTGAGAAGGAATGCACACATGGGTAAAAATGAAAACAAAGAGAAAATAATAAATACAAAGCAAATAAAGAAACAAGAGTGAGAAGAAAGAAATAACACATGTTGATGTCATAGAAAGCATGCAATCAAGCCACCCAGCCTCTGCAAGTACAAGCAAGGACACTTGCCCAAACTCTTAGAGCGATCAATTTTTCACCACCCGTCTCAATCATTAAATAAATTAAATTTAAAATATCATGTATTAAATTATATATTGGATTTCATTTTTATATATTAATAAATATATAACTTAATATGAGATAACATATTATACTTAAAAAAAACCTACTATGCTATACTAACACTAAATACTTGTAGTAATTAAAATCTAAACAAATACATGGGTGGAAGTAGGGAGAATGGTGAAGGTGGACACTCAATTGTGTGTGGTACAATAAACCCTAGTTGCATTTTTGTATACTTTTTTGTATTGTGATGATGGATCTTGAGACCTATTGGAGAGGCTAGTGCTTGGCTTGGGGTAGTGATACTTTTTGCAGTGTGGGTGAGGTGTTGGGAGTGTTTCTATAGAGGATTTGTTTGGATTTGGGGTTCTTCTCTATTGTGTGTTTGTTGTTTTTTTAGGTTCTCATTCGATGTCATAAGGAGCTTTTCCTTTGTTTTCTGTGCATTTCTCCCCGAGGTTTGGTGACATTGGTGTTTCTAACTCTAGATTTGTTTATCCCGTTCTTTTGGATTGGTGGTTTTGGGTGCATCTCCAAATATAATAATTTTAAGAGCCACGGGTAAGGCGTGTTATCATTATTTGTTCAGTTCTTCCATCAATTTCAAAATGCTTTGTACATTAATTTTAACCTAATGTAGATGAGAACATAAGTGGTATGAATACATCTAATGTGCAAGAAAGAGTATTTGAAGTCTGATATGCAAGAAAGAGTATTTGAAGACTGATATGAAAGAAAGAGTATCTAAAGTTTGATATGATAGGAAAGAGTGTTTAAATTACTATTCTCACATGGCTAATCTATTAACATTAACTGGTGATGATAATAATTGATGAATGGTGAACATTGCAAGGTTATATGAGGTATATTTAGAAAGTCGGATGAATGGGAAGCTAAAATATTCTGAAATAAAATTTGAAGTCCTTATGGGAGAATGTTTTTCATTCCTTTGCATGAGAATTTGTTGGCTTTCGGTATTTATATTGTAATGCATGATCTATGAATGGTGCACTATAATTTATTCAAGTTCATACTATTTCATAAGAACTTGTGTTTTTCTATTTGTTGACAAAAAGGTTGGTTGTCAAGAATGGCTAGGACAAGTTTGGAGAATGCTCTGTATTCGAATATTAGGGTATGCAATTTGGTGGACAAATTTATAACCTATGTGTAGTGTTCCAATTCAAATATCTTATTTTAATCTTCTACGCAAGTGATCATATATTGTTCTAAGTGTATTATTGTTGTATGTGTTTTTCGCTAGCCAGCTCAACTAATTTTGATGAACTAATTTATGACTTATCGGTCTAGCTATGAATTGGAGGAAGCATTAAGAGAATAAATTAGGTCCTACCATGGTTTTTGTGCTTTACATGGTATCATATGCATTAGAAATTGTTATTGGGATGACCCACTAGTGTGCTTTAATGTTTGCGCTTTCATGAAAACATTTTTGGATGACATGTTATGAAGGTTTTGGGTCCCCTTTATCTCCTCGGGTGGACTAAATTGTTAGTATTATTGCAAGCATTGATTTTCATTGATGACAAAACCTCCATGTATCGACACTTTGGCGGTAGTAGTTGGTTGTTGGTAGTATGGAGTATATTTTATCATTCATCGGTATGTGAACAAGAATTTTGGTTGAGCATTTCTTATGTTCAGTAGTGCTTCAGGGACAAACATACTATATTATACCAGTGCTTCATATACATCAGTACTCCTGTATGGTTTCAGTTTTTGGCTCAACTTGTGGTGATTGCGAAGGCACACTTCGTCAAATAGTTTTTTGTGCTTCAGCTATAACGTACTATGGACATCTTTCATCTAGTGGTAATAGTTATATTATGTATTCATCTTTTGGACTTGGTTGTGGTATTCAAATGACTTCAGTAAAATGAATTATAATACCTTAAGTCCAACCTATTTGTGGGTTGAATTGTAGCGTGTTCTTATGTATGTCCCATATTTAGGATCGATACTTTGCATTAAATGTAAATGTAATATTTTTTGCATTAGTGTTATCACATGCTTGGTGTGAAGCTTACATATGTAAGATCAAATACTGATATAAATAAATAAGAATTTCTTTGTATTCATGTGTAGAGTGTGACTAGAATGAGTGGTAATTATGGCTAAGAAATATTGTGTGTATGTGAGCATTGGAATCCGTTGTGATATATTGAAGGTTCTATCGGTGCTTGTATACCAAAAGTAGTAGATCAATCCTTTGGTGTTATACTAGTAGTTGTGGTGATAGATCTTAACCGTGGAACTGATCGTGCATGTTTAGATGCAATTAGTATCGATCATGATTATTTTATGATATCTACCTTTATATAAGGGTATTTATCCTGATTGGTAGCTGCTAGTGAGCTTTTTTGTATTGACAGTGAGACTTAGTGTATTGTCAGTGAGTCATAGTGTATTGGAAATGAGCCTCAGTGTATTTTCAGTGAGCCTTAGTGTATCAACAGTGAGCCTACTTATAGTGAGAACATTTGACAATTAGCCTTTGTAAAAATCACCATACCAATGTCACCTTAATAGGTGTTTTATATTTCATGAGAATTGGCTTCTCCATGGTTTTTCCCATTTTGGGTTTCCATGTAAAATCTTGGTGTAATCTGTGTTGGTGTTTGTGTGTTCTTTATGCTTACATTTATATGGATGTTTGATGCACTTAACCGAAAAATCTAAAGTTGTTAATATTATTCTTTGTGAGTTAACTAAGAAAGGAGAAGTTTTATAAGGTGTGTGGTAATAAGTGATTCACCCCCCTCTCATTTATTCGACCTATTCAACAATTGGTATCAGAGCTTGGTTCCTTGCTGATAAATCTTAACCGCTTGAGGGAGATCTTGGTTTCTTGAATAGATGGAAGGAGATTTCTACAATGAGGCAGATTGGAAGATCATGTTGAGTAACATTGAAGGTACTGAATTAGAAAATGAGGAGATGAAGTAAAATATGAAAGAAACAAATACTTGCATTGCTAAGTTAAGGGATTAGATCAAGAAATTCAAAGCTAGATACAAGGAGGTCAGTCAAGAACTGAAGAAATAAAAGGACATAATTACAGAGCTAGAATGGGAGCTGACTGAGCTGAGAAAAAACAAAAGAGGTGGGTGTAGATCCAAATTAGGATTCAAAGATAGAGTCAAAGGAAAAGACTCAGAAGGTAGCTCTCATCAGAGCTAGATCAAATTACAAGACAAAGAATGTCTGGTTAACAATATTTTAACTAGAAGAGGCATTGGAAGACTGGATAGAGACTAAATAAAAATTCAAGGAAATGATCAGAAAGAGCTCAGAACAAAATGAGAAGTTAAAGCTAGAATTGGAAAGGATAAAGGAAGAATGTAGGGCATGTGAAAGCAACACTATTCTGGATAATTTACTAGACATGCATAAAGGTCACAAAGAAGGAGAATTCTCAAATAAAAATGATAGAGGTAAAGGACATATAATTAAGGTAAAAAATCAAAATCCATCCATAATGAGTTTTCTGGTAAGACAACCAAATGCTCAGAAGTATTTAATTTTTAATGGTTTCTCTTATTTTTTCAAAAAATTTGGTCACAAGGTAGTTGATTGTAGAATGAGAAAGGAACAAAGAATTCAATACTTTATCTAGAATAAGGTTGGTCACAAAGAAAATTAGTGTAAGAGTCAAGTCTTAGATTAGTAGACTGCAAAGATCAATATTATTCATGGAAATTTTTATGTATGTCATAACTTTGGTCATAAAGCTAGTAAACAAAGATCTCATCATCTATCAGTGAAATTTGGAAAAATGAATGTGAATTGTTTCAGATGTGGATAGACTGGTCACACTACTAAATCATACAAATCTATTAGTGGACCGGTAAATACTAGTTGTGATAATCATACTGAAGAATCTAGTGAATCTTAGAAGAAGACTATGAAATGGAGAAATAAATATGATGATCAAGATGTTTCAGTGGTACTGGATCTCAGTACTATTCCTACTAGAAACTAAGCTGATAGCTTTGGCTCAGGGGGAGTATTAAACAATTCAAATTTTACACCTTCCTTGTTCCAACAAGGTACCAGTTGCAACTAGGTTGTTTTCAGCATATGTGAACTGGCATTAATGATGACAATATGGTTTCGCGTGATTGATGTGCGAAGTACAATGGCTGCACCAACAATAATTAATTCAGGTAGGAATTTTGATCATGATAGTTCATGGATTTTAAAAGTTTAAACATTCAAATAATTTGGCACTGCAGCTCAAGAAGGAAAAATTGTGAAGTTGCAAAAATTCTCTAAGGTGATTCATGGCACCCAAATCCGTTGTTCATGTTAGAGTGAAAATAAGAATGGAGAAATGGTTTGAGTTGAAAGAATTTGATCATAGTCATATAAAGTAATTGGAGTTTGGTTTGCTTGCAGATGGAATGCAGAAAGTCATAAATCTAGGGCTAAACATTTGGGGAGAATTTACGTGGTGTGATGATAGAGGATTCATGTAATTTGCATTGAGTCAGTTTCAAGGTGAATCCTTGGTATTCCATAGACCTTACAATATGAGGAAGGAGGTAATTAAGGAAATTATTGGTTTGTAAAACATTGGAAAAATACCTGTAAAGAAATCTATCAGCTATGAAGAGGTAGAAGCCCTGACAATGATTGGTAGGGATCAACATGCTTTTAAAATACTTACCATTGAAGATCATATCATAAAGTATGTTTCTCAAGACATGTCTTACAAAATTTAATTCCATAATCATGATGGTTCAAATTATGTTGTGGCTGTGTATATGTCATGTAAAATAGTGAATGAGAATATACAAATGGATTTATGCAAAATGTTGTTAGACAATTTGAAGTTGAATGTAAAGATGTCAGTAGAAGACAATTATGGTTTTTGTTTTGGTTTGTTGGTCATGTGCTTAGTGTTCTATTTCATGAGATATTTTCCTAGAAAAGAGATTGATGTATGGAGGATCAACATTCTTGTTGGTAAGAAAACTTATAGGTACCTTGAAGGGATGGAAGATAAGGCAGATGCCTGCAAGGCATATTTCATGACTCTTCAGGAGAATCTTAGCTCTAGATATGTGGTTTTTGGTCCTTTACCAACATAGGGAATTTAAGGGGATCCCTCTTTGGGAAAAAAAGAGCAGGAAGAGATTATCTATAGTTCATCTTCAAGACAGACGAAATGTAGAAAGCCAAAAATCCAGGGCTCAACATTTGGGGAGAATTTTCATGGTGGGATGGCAGAGCATTCATATAGTTTTTTTTGAGTCAATTTATGACACATTTAAGGATGGAGAAACATCAAAAGATCAGTATGATCCTTGTAGAAAACACAACACAATGGAAATAACAATAACAACAAGCCAACAATGATAAAATGAGAGATCAACCTTCAAGTATCACTGGTAAATCACTTACAATAGATCTGCAACATACAGTCTCACATGCCAAACATACATGCCTGATTATGATAAAAAAATCTCTTACAAAACCTAGCCAAGTTGCACTAGATAATCTTATGAATTTCAAATTCCCCTTAGGAACAATTCCATAATCTTATAAAGTAATTACAATCATCGGTTGGCCTAGAAAAGATCACATTTTCCAAGAATAAGAACATGTGTTACAACAATTAGGTCAGGACCAAAAACAACTGGATCAAACTCTAATGCAAATAATAAGAGATGTGATCATACATTAAGGTTGGCCTCAAACATATAAGTGATATGGCATGATTTTTCTCGGAAAAACCAACCGGTAGATTGGGAAAATGATAAAAAAAACCCAACCACAAACCGGTAACATGAAGAACAGTACATTCCCGCAAATAATCTGCAATAACTCACGTGCAATGAAACCAAATGAGGTGTGGTCATAGGAAATTATTCATCATGAATCCACAAACACTCTTCCATGACCGCAACCAAAAAGAACAACTAAAGATCAACCACTAACATAAATAATAGATTGATCAAATAGGAAACCAAATATTTTTTGTTGATGCGAGATTGCTAAGAATCCCAAGATGCTCCTGCATTAGACACCTAGGGTAATTGAAAAGTGAGACCCTCACTTTTTTAGGGCCAAAGGAAAACCAAATTGGTCAACCTCAGCCTAAGAAATACATGAAGAATCTTCCAATGGTATGTCATTTCACTTGACAAAATATTTTGTATATTGCCTACCTCTTATACTCCGACAAACTCTGCTATCCAAAATCTTCTCTTTTTGTTCTAATTGCTTATTAGGATATTGTTGTCCAATCTTTGACTCATCAATACCATTGCAACCTTATTCATGATATTCATACAAATCAACAACATTGAAAACCAGTGATATATCCATGTCCTTTGGTAATTCCACTTCATATGCATTCCCTTAATCAAATCTCCTCAAGATCTTACAAGGACCAAACTTCTTCATCTTCAACTTTTTTTAAGTACCAACAGGAAATCGACCCTTCTGCAAATATACTATAACTTCATCTCCCACTTGAAATTCCTTATGAATTCACTTCCTATATGCTCTCCTTTTATGAACTTGGTTCATTTCCTCCAAATGATGTCTCACTCCTTCATGTAACGACTTCATAACCTCATAAAACTCCTCTCCTTCAACACTCTTCTAAACTTCATGACTGATATCCCTTAATGCTACTAATCCCTTAGGATTAAACCCACTAACCACTTCAAATAGTGTCTTCCTTGTGCTCTGATTTACTAAATTATTGTAAACAAACTATGCTCGAGGTAAAAATAAATCCCAATTTCCAAGCTTATCTCCAACTAAACACCTCAACAAGTTACCTAAAATCCTATTCACAATTTTTGTCTGTCCATCATTTTGTGGATGAAAATTAGAACTAAACTTCAAATCATCTTTCAACTTCTTCCAAAGTGTCCTCCAAAAATAACCAACAAATCTACTATCCACGTTTGATACAATGCTCTTAGGTAATCCATGTAATCTCACAATCTCCTTGAAAAATAAATCAGCTACATGTACTGCATTTATAGTCTCCTTACAAGGAATGAAATGTGACATCTTATAAAATCTATCTATAGCCACAAAAATGGGTCATAGCCTCTTTGTGTTCTTGGCAAACCAAGCACAAAATCTATACTAATCTCCTCCCAAAGTCTGACCAGTACTGTCAAAGGTCTATACAATTCCACATTCTAACTACTTCCTTTTGCAACTTGATATACCTTACAACTTTGTACAAAATTCCTCACATCCTTCTAAACTTGTGGCCAAAATTAATTGTCAATCACAAAAGATATTGTCTTATCAATGCCAAAATGTCCAGGTAAACCTCCACTATGTTTCTACTTAATCAGTTTCTCTCTCATGGAACTCCTAGGCATAACTGATTACCTCTAAACAAAATTCCATCCTGAATGAAATAATATAACCACTTAATTCTATCTGCAATAGTTGGTTCTTTACAAGCCTTCCAAGATTAAACAAAGTCTGGATCTTCCTCATACAAGGTCTTCAATTCATCAAAATACAATATTGCAATATTCATCTCAGTCAACGAAGTTCTTCTTCTACTCAAAGCATCAACAAATTTATTTTCCAAACCACTCTTATGCTTCAACATAAATGTATAGCTCTGCATAAACTCAACCCATCTCAGATGTCTCTGATTCAACCTACCTTGGATGCCCAAATACTTCAATTATTGATGATCAATATACAACACAAACTCCCTAGGTAACAAATAATGTCTCCACTTCTTCAAAGCTTGAATTATAGCATAGATTCCTTATCATACACTGAATACCTTCTTTTAGCATCATTCAACTTCTCACAGAAATAAGCAACATGTCTCCCTTCTTGAGTCAAAATAGCTCCAATTGCATTTCCACTAGCATCAAAGTCTACTTGAAATACCTTATTTAAATCAGGTAAAGATAAAATTGGTTGTTTTGTCACCTTCTTCTTCAACAATTAAAAACTTATTTGTGCTCCATGTGTCCATTTGAAATCTTTTCTGTCTCCTCTCATAGTTTCAATCATCGATCCAGAGGTTTGAACTAAATTTTTTGACAAACTTTTGATAGAAACTAACTAACTCATGAAATGATCTTACTTCTCCAATAATCTCAGGTGTAGGCCACTCAACAATGGATTTAACTTTCTCGCGGTCCATCTTCAATCCCTCATCCAATATTACAAATCCCAAGTATACTAAATCATGTTTCATGAAAGTACACTTCCTGATATTTATCAACAAATTATCTTCTCTCAACCTCTGCAATACTTGTTTAACATACAAAAAATGTTCCTCTTTTCTTTTACTTAAGATCAAGATGTCATCCAAATACACAATGACATACTTAGCCAAGAACGTCTTTAGGACTTCATTCATTAACACCATGAAAGTACTAGGTGCATTAAACAATCCAAAAGGCATTACCAACCACTTATACAATCCTTTATTTATCTTAAATGTAGTCTTCTACTCATCCCCTTCTCTAATTCTAATGTGACGATATCCTCTCTTCAAGTCAATCTTGGTGAAATACTTAGCTCCACTCAAAAAATCCATTAAATCATCCATCCTTGGCAAAGAAAACCTATACTTAATTGTAATATGATTAATGGCTCTCTAATCGATACACATCCTCCATTGTCCATCTTTCTTAGGTTCTAAAACAATAGGTACTGCACATGGATTCATATTTTCTCTTATCAACCCTCTCTGCAAAAAATCTTGCACTTTCCTATTGAGTTCTTCATTCTCTGTCGGTGTCATCCTATATCCTGCTTTATTTGGTAAACTAGCTCCTAGTATAAAATCCATGCAATTTATAATACTTCTTACCGGTGATAATCCATCATGTATATTATTAGATATAATGTCATCATACTCATTCAACAATCTAGTGATTTCTTTAGGATGTTCTTATACCAAAGCAATCTCCTTAGACTCCTTAGGTACTAAATGAAAACATACATCATTATGCTTCGTTCCATTCAAAAACTTCCTATCATCTACCAAATAGATCCTTGCACTGGTACATACTTCACTCTTAAGAGTTTCCTCTAAAGGAAAAAAATTGTGTTTCATCCCATTAGCAAAAATATTGTAAACATTCCTTCTACCATCATGCATGGTTCGCCTATCATACTTCCATGGTCTACCCAACAAGATATGACACACATCCATAAGCATAATATCACACAAAACCCCATCTTAATACTTCCTAATCTTGAATTTAACTAGGCATTTTTCACTTACCAACACCTTGTGTTCATCTTGAATCCAAGAAATCTTATATGGCTTAGGATGCTTCATCCTCTGCAACTCTAGTTTGTCAACTAACTCCCCTGAAGCAAGCTTATCAAAACTACCACTATCTATGAAAACATTACACACCTTGTTTTGTACCTCACATCTTGTTCTAAACAAATTATTCATATGTATAGATTCCTTCTCTTATTCTCCATGATATAGGTTCCTCCTAGTCATCAAGGTTGCACCTTCCTCTTCTTTACTGTTGTTCAGTGAACTGGTGGAATATTCTTCATAAAATGTTGTTCTCCTACTGCCCTCTTCCTTCTTAGAGTTACCTTGCTTGCATTCAAAGGCTCTATGTACTACGTCACCACATTTTGAAACAAGTACCACTAAACTTCCTTTTTTCAACACTTCCTTGTCCTTCATTTTGATAGGAACTCCTACCATTCCTCCTATACCGATCGATGTACTTAACTTCTGGCTCATTTTTACTCTAATCTACAATAGATTTACCTCTACCTCTTTGAAATATTCCACCTCTGCCTCTTTATCTCTGCTTCTACCTTCGGTTAATATTTTATTCAGCCTTCAAGGCCCACTTATAAGCCTCTTCCACACTCCTAATCTTCACTAGACTGACTTCATCTTGGATTGACATCCTCAAACCATTAAGGTAGCAAACCAATTGTTCAGATTCATCATCTACATGACCAGATTTGATGATCAAATTTTAGAATTCTTTAGTGTAAGTCTTAACACTTAGATCTTTCTTCTTCAAGTTCTGCAACTTTCTAAACAAACTTACTTGATAGTCCTCAACCAAAAATTTATCTTTTAACTTGTTCACCATCCTATCCCAAGATTTGATCTTGTCTTTACCTCTTCTTTTTTGATCCATCTGCAAATGTCCCCACCATAGGGATGCATGACCTTTCAACTTGGTGCAAGCATACTTCACTTTCCTCTCTTCATTAGTCCCTTCAAGCTCAAAATACAAATCCATATTTGTGATCCAATCTATCAACTTGTCAACATCTAGGTTACAATGATAATCAGGTGGATTGAAATGAGGTCTTTGATTAAAATTAGTCAATTCCCTAATGAATATTTCCTCTCCTTGATTCAACTTAGGTTGTGCTTCAGGGTTATCTCCTTCTACTGCTTCATTCTGATTCAGTCCATCTCCTTCTTCATCATTTGCATCTTCTATGTATTTTCCTCTCCCCTAGGCTATCTCTACTGCTTCTAATCTTGTAGATATTTTCCTCAAAAAACCCAAAATAGTTGGCTCTTCATGTTGTTCTCCACCTCTAGCATTTCTCCTGGACATATTCACAATCTTCAATTGTTGTAGGTCATATTCTCTCAACCGCCACACCACAAACAAATCCTAAGGATGCAAAACCTTTCTCTGATACCACTTGATGCAGTCAAGGATGGAGAAACCTCAAAATATTAGTATGATCCTTGCAACAAACACAACACAAAAAAAATAACAAGAGCAACAAGCCAACAATGAGAAAATGAGAAACCAGCCTTCAATTATCATCGATAAATCACTTACAATGGATCTACAATGTTCTGTCTCACATGATAGACATACATGGCTGATTATGATAAAAAATCTCTTACAAACCCTAGCCAAACTGCTCTACAGAATCTTATGAAATTCATATGCCCCTTAGGAACAAGTCCATAATCTTATAAAGCAATCACAACCATCAGTCGACCTAGAAAAGATCACATTTTCCAAGAATAAGAAAATGTGTTACAACAATTAGGTCTGGACCCTAAACAAATGGATCAACCTCCAATGCAAACAATAAGAGATGTGATCATACAATAAGGTCGGCCTCAAATGTATAAGTGAGCTGGCATGATCGCGCTCGGAAAAACCAGCCAGTAGATCAAGAAAATGATCAAAAACCCAACCATAGACTGGTAACATGAAGAACAATATAGTCCCACAAATAATTTGCAATAACTCACATGTGCTAAAACCAAATGAGGTGTGATCATAGGAAATGATTCATCACGAAGCCATAAACACTCTACCACAACCGCAACCAAAAAGAACAACTACAGATCGTCCGCTACCAGAAACAACAGACTGATTAAATAGAAAACCAAATATTTTTGGTTGATGCAAGATTTCTAAGAATCTCAAGATTCTCCTGCATCAATTTCAATGTGAAACCTTGGTATTGCATAGAGCTTATAATATGACGAAGGAGGTAATTAAGGAAATTACTTGTTTGTGCAGCATTGACAAAGTACCTAGAAAGAAATATATCAGCTATGAAGTGGTAGAAGCCCTAGCAGTGATTGGTAGGGATCAATGTGCTTTTCAAATACTTACCATTGAAGATCCTATCATAAAGTATGTTTCTCACGATATGTCTTACAAAATTTAATTTTGTAATCACAATGGTTCAATTTATGTTGTGGCTATGTATATGTCGTGTAAAATGGTGAATGAGAATATACAAATGGATTTATGCAAAAGACAATTTGAAGTTGAATGTAAAGATTTCAATAGAAGATAATTATGATTTTTGTTTAGGTTCGTTGGTCATGTGCTTAGTGTTCTATTTCACAAGATCTTTTCCTAGAAAAGAGAATTTGTATGGAGATCAACGTTATTTTTGGTAAGTAGATTTATAGGTACCTAGAAGGGTTGGAAGAAAAGGAAGATGCATGTAAGGCATATTATATGACTCTTATGGAGAATCTTAGCTCTAGATTGGTTGGTGTTGGTGGTTTACCAGAAAATGAAATTGAAGGAGATCCCTCTTCGGGAAAAAAAGAGCTGTAAGAGATTATTGACATTTCATCTTAAAGACCAAAGAGGGTAAAGACAAGTGAGAAAGAGAAGGAAATATTTACTGTTTTGAAAAGTGAAGAAGAAGAAGAAGAAGAAGAAGAAGAAAACATTGGTTTCTCCAAAGGAATTAGATACTGTTGATTCAGACATTGTTAAAAGTATGTTGGTTAAGGGAGAATTTATTGAATTGGTGGTTTGTGGCTGAATACTCTTCATCCTACAGGACCTTGTTGTTGAAGTTGTTGATTGGTCATCTGATCAATACAAAAAAAAAAATCTAGTATATCCAGTATGCTTCCTAGAGAGATGAGAGTTTAGATAGAGAACACTTTGTTGGAGTTTAGTGTTGATAACTAGGTTGTAGAAAATAAAATTGAGAAGCGTGATAGTGCAATGCGAAGACTATCCTTGCTTATCGATAAAACAAAAGCTTGCATGGAATAGATCAATAATGCCTACTGGTACTATCTTTGGTGTCCTACTATGTTGACAACTTCAGAGGTCAGTTTGGAAAGATTGAGATAGAACTCAATGAGATCAGGGAAAGATATGAAATATTTAAGGAGAGAGATGGAAAGTAGAGGATTAGAGTAGGTGAACTTCAGGTATAATAGTTGTTGCAAAAAAGAGAGATAGAAGACCTGATCAAGACATTCTAGCTTGTGAAGAACATGATTGAAGTTAGAATGGAGCATTTTTTTAGAATCATAACTGATGCAAAGGAGTATGAACATAGGTCTTAGTCCTTGGATTGGGCGAAATCATTTGACAAACTAGTCGAATGTGATAGATTTTGTTCCCTCTTGGAGGTGATAACTGCCGAGTGGAAGAAGGAATTTCCATTTTTGAAGGAGAGGTACTTGAAGGTATTTTCATTAAAAAAATTTGTGTTACTTTAAATATCTTTCAGATATCTTTTTATTTTGTCCCTTTTCCATTTATAGAAAAATTGGGGAGAGAAGTCAGGTTACATTTACTTAGGGGGAGTATTTTGGAGTGCAAGTTAAGTGTTATCATTCAGAAGAATTTTTTGTTTATTTTTCATCAACACCAAAGGGGAGATTGTTAGTATTATAGTTGTCATTTATTTTCATTGATGAAAAAACCTCTATACTAACACCCTGGTGGTATTGGTTGGTTGTTGGCAGTATAGGGTATATCTTGTTATTCATCGGTATGTGAACAATAATTTTGGTTGATCAATTCTTATTTTCAGTGGTGCTTTATGGACAAGTGTACTATATTCTATAAGTGCTTCATATACATAAATACTCTTGTATCATTTTAGTGTTTGGCTTAGCTTCTAGTGATTATTGATGTGCAGTTCATCAAATAATCTTTGGTGCTTCAGCTTCAACGTACTACATACATCTTTCATCTGGTGGTAACAATTGTCTTATGTATTCATCTTTTGTAATTGGTTGTGGTATTCATATAGATTTCATAAAATGAACTGTAATACCTTAAGCCCAACCTATTTATGGGTTTCAATATAGTGTGTTCTCATGTATGTCCCAGATTTAGGATCGATGCTTTGCATTAAATGTAAATGTAATATTTATTGCATCGATTCTATTACATGCTTGGTGTAAAGATGACATACGTAAGATCAGTTATTGATATAAATAAAGAAGGGTTTATTTGTTTCCCTGTGTGGAGTGTGAGTAGAATCAGTGTGGTAATTGTGATTGAACAATCTTGTGACAACAATGTATGTGAGCAGTGTAATCCATTGTGTAGATTGAAGATCCTATTGGTGCTTGCATACCAAAAGCAGTAGATCAATCCTTTGGTGTTCTATTGGTGGTTTTAGTGATAGAGCTTAACTGTGGAGCTGATCATCCATGTTTATATGAAATTTGTACAGTTCTTGATTTTATTATGATATCTACCTTTGTATAAGCATAGTTAGCCAGATTGGAAGAGAGCCTTGTTGTATCGACAATGAGCCTTAGTGTATCGATAGTGAGCCTACTTGTAGTGAGTACACCTGGAAGTAATCCTTTGTAAAAATCACCATATCAGTGTCGCCTTAACATGTGTTTTACATTTTATGAGAATTAGCTTCTCCGTAATTTCCGATTTTGGGTTTCCACATAAAATCCTTGTGTTCTCTGTGTCAGTGTTTTGTGTTCTTAATCCTTACATTTATGTGGATGTTTGATGTGCTTAACTGACAGAGGAAATTTTTTATAAGGTGTATGGGAATAGCTGATTCATCCCCCTATCCATTATTTGGCATGTTCAACATGCATTGAATATTTTTGCTCATGGTGGCCGACTTTGTAAAAATATTATTTATATTTTTGTGACTAACATTGTTGATTTTTTTATGACCAGACTCATATATATGTGAGTGTGGAGGATGAGGAAGTGTAGAATTTGTGTAAATAATGTATATATCTAATGTATAAGTGAAGTAATGAGATTGAGGAAGAGAAGAAGCTAAAGTGCACAAACTTGACAGAATATCTATAGAGTTTGATTAGGAGATCCTATATCTTTTCATTTAATAATTTCCTTGTACTTTCTCAAAGATTGTAACAACTTGTGCAAGTCTATGTATTGCACAAATACATTGTGCATTAGGTTGTAAGTTATACATTAGGGAGCCATGTGCTTCCATGGTAGTGCTCCTAAAGAAAATATTGTAAGTATTTATTCATATAGTTAGTAGATTCTCACCATGCTTTTTCCCATATTGGGTTTTCCACATAAATCTTGTTTTCATGTATATGTATATTCATTGCTATATGTTTTACTAATGATTAGTTGATCTAAAGTTTACTCCTAAAGGTGTATGAAAAAATAAGTTAAGTTTATTTGTGCATGTTGATTCACCCCGTCTTTACATTGAGAAGTGATGAACAATTGGTATCAAAGTTGAGTTACTCTTGAAGAAATATTAACTATTTCAGGTAGATCCGAGATGGAAAATGAGCATAGTGTCAAAGTGCCAAAGTTTTATGGAATAAATTATACATACTAGAAGGAAAAGATGGAATCACATTTGGACTATGTGTCATTTGCAGTTCTGATATCTGTCAACAAATGTTGCACACCTTTGACATTTGGTACTCCTTTTACAATAAATGAGATCAAGGCTCACAAGAATAATGCAAAATATAGGAATGTTATGATCAGTGGTCAAGGTAATTCAGAGTTTCTAAAAGTTATGGGATGCAAGACTATATATGAAGTACGGGAAAATATAGGTATCATAAATTAAGGACACAATAAGATCAAATAGATCAAGATAAAAAACCTAAAGTATAAATTTAAAACTCTAAGAATGTCTAGAAGGATGATAATATTGAAGGAAACATACACTAGGTGAATTAAATTATAAATGCAATAAGAGGAATGGGTGAAACAATAGAAGAAAATGATTTTTTGTTTAAAGTGATGAGAACAATGATCAAACCCTACAAAACCTTGTTGATTGTCATTCAATATAGCAATGATATGGACAAATACACTTTGGAAGAAATTTGTGGAATAATTCCTGCCTTTGAAATTATTGAACTTGATGCAGTGCAAGGCAGGAGAATCCCCAATGGAGATGTCCTAGCCCCCAAAAAATATCCACACAATAGAAGATAATAACAATACAGAGGTTTATATCCACACAATGCAAATACTCATAATAGAATCATCATATTTTCATCCAACATGCCCGACTATAAGGCCTTCCGGGTTACGGCCAGATACAATGCAATTACAATAGAAACTCTGTAAGATCTTGCAAGATCCAAACTAAACTCTAGCTAGCCCAGATCCACACACTGGTAGGAACCCCCAAGGAAGATCTAAACTTGTGCTCGCAAGCCCACCAGGCAATCCCCTTGTTTCCCAAGCCGCAGCCACTAGCTCTTCTCAAAACTCGCTTCTCTTCCTCTTCCTCTTCTCCAGGATGGATGAATGAATGACTAAAGACTTTCCCCACAACCCCTACTTATACTAATCTAAGCCACAGGTCGGCCCTAAACATAAATTAAATACAAATACCGATATTAAATGCCACAAGTTGGCCAACAACAACAATTAAATGCCCAAAATAGATGTCTTAGTAAAATCGCAATATCTGCTAGCTCCAAATGAATTAGGACTCATGCTTCAAACTATAGGTAGAAATCTAGGCCCTCTTCAATCCCTGAAATTTTCATCCTCTAACTCTTTATGGAAAATTACTTATATGGCTTGTAATAGGCACCAAATTCCTAAGCAAGGCCGAGCTCCTCCCAGTCCATGCCAAGCAACCAAGACCATGCCAAGTTCCATTA
>MU223281.1:1019492-1048417 GCA_018584345.1 Thuja plicata | reverse complement strand
TCTCAAAGTCTTCAGCAGCTTCCTCATAACCATCTTTAGTACCCACGTGCCTAGGTATACCACCCAAGGCACTTACAATCTCAGCAATCATATCTCTCTTCATCAGCTCCATCTCAGATCTAAGACTGGCTTTAGCCTCCTTGATTTGAGCCTTAATCTTTTCTGATATTCTTTCTTCCACAGTATCAATAAGATCATCAATTTCCCTAGGGTCCAATCTTTTTGGAGGCATCTTCCAAGATCTTCGCAAACCCTCTGCAGCAAATCACCAACTAGACCCAACCTTTGCTCTGATACCACTTGATGCAGTGCAAGGCAGGAGAATCCCCAATGGAGATGTCCTAGCCCCCATCAAATATCCACACAATAGAAGATAATAACAATATAGAGGTTTATATCCACACAATGCAAATACTCATAATAGAATCATCATATTTTCATCCAACATGCCCGGCTATAAGGCCTTCCGGGTTACGACCAAATACAATGCAATTACAATAGAAAATCTGTAAGATCTCACAAGATCCAAACTAAACTCTAGCTAGCCTAGATCCACGCACTGGTAGGAACCCCCAAGGAAGATCTAAACTTGTGCTCGCAAGCCTACCAAGCAATCCCCTTGTTTCCCAAGCCGCAGCGACTAGCTCTTCTCAAAACTCGCTTCTCTTCCTCTTCCTCTTCTCCAGGATGGATGAATGAATGACTAAAGACTTTCCCCACAACCCCTACTTATATCAATCTAAGCCACAGGTCGTCCCTGAACATAAATTAAATACAAATACCGAAATTAAATGCCACAAGTCGGCCAACAACAACAATTAAATGCCCAAAATAGATGTCTTAGTAAAATCGCAATATCTCCTAGCTTCGGATGAATTAGGACTCGTGCTTCGAACTGTAGGTAGAAATATAGGCCCTCTTCAATCCCTAATATTTTCATCCTCTAACTCTTTGTGGAAAATTACTTATATGGCTTGTAATAGGCACCAAATTCTTAAGCAAGGCCGAGTTCCTCCCAGTCCATGCCAAGCAACCAAGACCATGCCAAGTTCCATTAAATACATCAAAACCAATTACCCAAGACCCAAGTAGGTCCACACAACTATACCAAATCACTCACACATGAAAATAAGTCCACACAACTCCATCAAATCTCCCAAACATGCAGGATAGCCAACTACCCTGGGATGCTCCTGCATCAGAACTTGAAGAGAGCGAATATGAAAATAAGGATATTGCATTCAAGGCCACTAAAAGGAGTGAAGAAGAAAGTATCTAGAAATTGTAAAGGAAAGTTACCGTTAAAATGTTTCAATTATGGAAGAATAGGAAATTATGCCGCTAAATGCCCTTTTAAGGAAGACCATAGGTTGATTGATGAAGAAAAGGAAAAGTATAGAAAGTATGATACAAATATTAGCTCAAAATATAGAAATAAGAATTTTTTTTTAATGGAAATTAGTTCATAAGAAGATTATGGTAGAAATGACTCAAATGATGAAGTGTTGTTCTTGGCCATTAAGGATTATGATGATAACATATCTCAAAGATAAAATGTTGAAGAAGAATCAATAAAGACTATGTCACATGTTAGAAAAGAATCCAGGCCTTGGATCATTGACTCTAGATGTTCAAATTGCATGATAAGTTATTGACAAAAGTTCATTTAGATGGAAAAATACAATGATGGAATAGTCACATTTGTTGGTGAAGGCTCTACACCCATATGCACTAAGGAAACTATATTCATTGATGGTAAACACAAAGCTTGTGATATATATTGTACCATCCTAAAATTTAGCACCCATTATTGGTGGCTTTAGGACCTATTAGACCCCATTTTAGCTATTTCAAGATCTGAATGTCTTTGTGCTTTATTTCCTGCATTTTTCATTTTCTCTCCCCAAAACTTCTCACACTTCCCAAGGCCCAGATCTACTTTGAAATTAACAATGTTGGGACTAGGTCATACTAAGTCATCCATGTCTTGTACTAGGTTGACCCAATTCAACCTTTTCCTAAGGCATTGCATTTAAGTGGGCTTTGGTCCCAATTTAGAGGTTTTATTTCTTATCTTTATTTTTGGTCGGCATGACAATATTGAATCCTGAAATGAATATAAAAGGACATCAAGGCATCTTATTTTGACATCCATGATTATAATCCATAACTATTGTGTGCAATCCATAATATATATGAGCAAGATATCTTTCAAGTGCAAGAAAGGTTTCAAATTGTGCAATTGAGGATTTCAATTCAAGATTTGAAGGAAAGCATCCAATTCCAGGTATTTATTTCTTCAAGATCCATCTAAGAAAAGGAAATCTTCTCTCATTGATGCAAATTTCTCTCCCGTGATGGCCAAGTAGAGAAATTATCAAGAAATCAAGAAGATCCATTCCTCTTCTCCACTCAATATTCCAAGCATACACTCATTCACGATCTAGGATTGGAAAGTGTAGATCCATGCATTTGTGAAGGCATCCTTTATTCTAAAATACATATCAAACATACATTTTGAGCATCTTCATGGATTTGACTTATTTATACATCCATACATGAGGATTTTTCATGTAAGGTAAATATGACATTTATCTTGTTTACATTACTTTCCTTATGCAATTTATATTTCATTTCAAGATTGATTCCTATACATGGGATCAACTAAGGCAAGCCCCTTTCCACAACCTTTTCATCTTTTTCTTGTGTGCAGGGATAGGTTTTTAGAGTTTTAGATCCAGATTTTGACAGTTACAGAACTAGTGATAGATCCTTCACATATTTCATCAGATTTTGAGCCTCCAGGACTAGGTCAACTTTTTTGGACAAGGTCCACTTTGTTCAACATAGTCCTTTGGACCCATAATTTTCATGGTTGAAATTTACAAGTGTCAGAGTGCCAGATCTAGAACCATTTCTGTTTCTGACAATTCTATGACAGTCAGAACCAAATTGGAAGTTTACTCCTCTTCTCCTAGTTTAAAGGTGAGTTCATTCTTCTTATTTTCATCTTGCATTTACTTTTTTTTTTGCATCAGATCTGATATCATATCTTGTTTTTTGTCATTTTTTTTATCATAGTATCAATTCATTTCATAGATTTGCATATCATCTTTACATGTCATATACACTTTGACATTAAAGGAACCCATCTCCAAATCACACTCCATCCTCAAATATAGATATTAAATTAGCACCCCTTCATCCTTTTGGGTAGTGCTAATCTGATTTGAGCTTGAAGGTGAGCCTTTGGGGGTGTTCCTAATGTATCATATGCCCATCTATTTAATTTGGTGAGTGATCTTCCTCTATATCATTTCTCACCATTTCATATGATACATTTTGGTGAACTTGACTTATGACATTTCCTCTTTTGATCTTTGTGTTAGATTTCCTTTGCATGATTATTTGTATGATCTCTTTTATATGAATTATAATTAGATCATATATTTCCTTGTATGCATTTTGTTAGTCAAAATTTACATTACCTCATAGTTTCATGCTTAAATTTGATAGTTAAATTGTATTTTTCTTTCAAATTGTGTTGTATTGATCTTTCCTTTCATACCTTTGTGCATGAGTGTTATCACTTTGAGTCCAACCTATATTATTTTTGTTAGAAGAATTCATAGACTTATGGGTTCCTTTGATCTTTAACCCTCCTTCTTTCCTAGGAGTCTTGATGAGACCAACATGTATCTTAGTGATCCCAATCCTATCATGGAGAATAACTCTCCTCATTCTTCTCATGTTGAAGAAGAAGCATTAAGGGTTCCTCCTACTCCAGTCCAAAAAATTTCCCATGAATTTTATAAGTTTGAAAAATGGATAGGTCAATAAAACAATAATCTTGAAGCTCTTTTCATTGTAGAACACTTAAGGAAACTTATTCACAATGATGAACATGGTGTTAACCTCTTGTGTAGTATTTCTCATCTCATTGATGCCAATATCAAACCCATTAGGGATTGTGCTCAATATTTAGGCTTTACTCCAAGCACTACAATTATTGAGACCTCTTTTCCTATCTCTACTTCCATTCCTAGTGTGTCTACTCATGATCCACCTATCATCATAACTTCAATTCAAAATCTTAATCCTGCACATGTTAGTCTTCCTAATCCCATCACTCCTATTTATTCAGGTGTGCCACATGTTTAATTTCCATCATCCATTCCCACTTATCATGGTGTTCCTTTTTTATATTCAACAATTCCTTCAATTTCCAACAATGCTCCTAACATTTCTCATGTTTCTCCACCTACCGTTCTTTCTACTGATTATACCATTAATAGCTTGGCTTAAACTATGTCTTCTTTGAAACAACAATTTTTTTCCATGGCTCAATCCAAGTTCAACATTCCTACTTGTCATATTGCTATTCCTTTTCCTATGGATATTATTTGCGATGTTATCCTGCAATATATGGATATTCCTCATCTTGAGACTTATAACGGTAAGGGTGATCTCATGATTCATGTTAAAACTTTGCAAAACTTGCGTAGGGATTTCTCTCATGACCATAGATTCATGGAAAATTTATTTACTATAACCTTTTGAGATAAAGCCTTGAAATGGTATTATTCCTTGCCTCCTTATTCAATTGATTCCTTCCAAAATCTTTCTAATACTTTCATTTAACAATTTCAAAACTACATTGGTCCTAAAACCTCTCTAACTAATTTAATGCATTGTAAACAAGGTGTTAAAGAAAAATTTAGTGATTTTATTGGTAGATTTAATCATTTGCATGCTCAAATTTCCTATCATGTTCCTGATATTGACGTGCAATGCATTTTTATTGATAATTTACAAAGTAACATTAGAGATAAGATACTTCTTTATGAATTCTCTTCTTTTCCTCAATTATGTGTAGTGCTTCATTATTATGAACTACAAGTGAGTCAATTTGAGAACACCACTCTAATGGATCTTGTTCTTGTTGATAATAGTAATGTCGCATCCAATTTAAAAAAGTTTCAAAAATTGAACAACTATATCAAAATCAACAAATCATCCAACACTTTTCATGAAAAAGTGGCAGCAACATCCAAAGGTGTGGCTCCTTTGTCGTCTATTTTTTAACCTGCTCGTAAGTATACTTGTCTTTTTGAATCTTTGTATAATTTGATGTTGAAGTTAAGTAATGGTAATGTGTTAACACTTCCTCCAATCAAACCAATTGACACATCTAAACCTCAATCCAAATACTTTGATCCCAAAGATTTTTTCCAATATCATCGCCAGCTTAGTCATGATACTGAAAAATGTTTCTACTTGAAAACAATTATCCAAGATCTTATTGATTCTAAGGCTATATCTATTAATGGTGACCATGATCAAGGAAACAAATTTGTGGAACCTTCTAACCAAAACTTGAAAATATAAACCAATCTTTTTCCACTCATTAAACCAATACTATTAATAAACCTTCTTCCCAGTGCATTGACTATGATGAAAAAGTTAATGAAGCCAATCATGTTGTTAAACCAGTTGAGAAAGTCAAACCTAAACCTTCATCTCAGCCTTGCATTACCTTTGAACCTAATGAGATAATTAAAGCACCTTATGGTCCTCTCTATATTGTCACAAAGGTTAATGACCTTCCTACCTATGGTGCCCTTGTCGATCCCACTTGCATAGTGAATGTGATACCTAAAGAACATCTTTACAAAAAAAAAATTGCAAAACTATTTTTATGATTGTGATGTTATGATTAAAACTTGCAATGGTTTCCTTTATCCTTCCAATGGTCCCATTTCATTCTCTATTGAAGTTGGTGGTAAAAATTTAGATGTTACCTTCACTATCATTCCAACTTATAATCAATTTCAAGTCAACTTGGTCTTCCTTGGCTTACCTCCTTGAAAATTGTGGCTTCTCCTATTCACAAATGTGTTAGATTTCCTCATTATGGAGAAATCATGAACGTTAACCATAGTCTTTATCATCCTTTTGTGCCTTGAAACTCAGATAACCTTGATTTCTTTTGGCCTTTAGTGCCTCAACCAACTCAAATGTTTCTTGACCATCTCTTTATATTATATCAAGCCTACAAGGTTCAAGATATTTGTGATCTTAGCAAGCCTAATGATGTTTCATCTCTTTTTTCCTAGATGTGGAATTCTTCCTACACCACCTATACCTCCTCTTCCTATTTCTTATACACCCATATTTCAACCTAGTGTGGCTCCCTTAGTTATTCCTCCTAGAGAAGAAAAGGACCCGATGTTGATTGATCCTATCCCAACTCATATTTCTATAAAAAACAAATGCAATTTTCATGCTTGTGATCTTCATCACAAGCATCATGCTAGAACTTGTCAACATACTTCTAAAATTATTGCTTCACCTCATACACCTCCTCATGCTTCACTTCCCTTTGACAAAATCATGCTTGAGCCAATGGTGGAAGTGAATTTATACAAAATTAAAAAGAACAAACATGACAATGATATCTGTATCTTAGATTCTATTAAAATTAATCTAAATGAAGAAGATACTCTTGATGATGATTTTCTCTATGCTAACAATGATATTCATGCTAGTGATTCTGATGACATGTATGAGACTATTGATATCAATCATGATTTACTGACTATGCTTTCACAATAGTTATCTATCACTCCTTGTAACAAACACCATGACCTTATATTCACAGTAGGTTCCTTGTTGTTGTTCCATTTGTTGTGCTTTATATTTCTCCTCTTGTGAGTTTCCAACCTTCCCTAAATACTACAATCCAAGATGGGGGGAGGGCGATATGCTTGACTAGCTCCTCTTGTGTGGTAGATTTTTACTTCCTTTGGGGGATGATGACAATTCATTTTGACATAATTATGATATACATGGGTTATCATATGACCTACCAACCCCAGAGTTGGTAGATCCCTTTTGTGCTTTCTTTTGTGACGTGCTCATTTCGCTTGATTTTTCCTTTCTTGGGGAATTTCATAGTGGTAACATTTCTTGTGGATGCATGTACACTCCGTTAAAGCAATTTCTCATGTTAAGGCATTTGCAATAACTTTCATGTGGGCGCATACACTCTACTCCATGTTTCACATTTTGCACACACATGTTGAATCAATGTTATTTTTCAGTGGATCCTTAAACTGACCGTGTATGCTTGGTCCTTTGACTAACCATACTTCTTTGAACCCTAAGGAAGCTTACCTTTCCTTAGGACTGGTCATTCTATTGCTAGATCCATTATTGGAAGTATGTACCTTTAAGGACTGATCCTTGTTGATGGATTGAATTTGCATAATATAATTCTCTAGACTATTCAATTTCATCTTTTGCTGAATTTTCCTTGCATGGTTCACAATGAGACTCTCTCTCTCTCTCTCTCTCTCTCTCTCTCTCTCTCTCTCTCTCTCTCTCTCTCTCTCTCTCTCTTTTTTTNCTCTCTCTCTCTCTCTCTCTCTCTCTCTCTCTCTCTCTCTCTCTCTCTCTCTCTCTCTCTCTCTCGTTTTATATTTGACGAGGACTTAAGTCACTTGAGGGATTGATGGTTCTTTGTCTCCTTAACCTTAATGAGATCATATGTTAAGCCAAGGTTGACCCTAAAAGAGGGAAATAACCTCATTGTATTCTAAATTATGTTTTTAAATGTGATTATGCATGTATGTAAATATAATTTGTTCAACATATGTAAATTCCAACTAGGCATGTCAAGTGTGTGTAAATGTGATGTGCTTTGTGATGCCATTTGGCACATGTAAATGTGAGTTGGCATGCCCATGGGGTTAAGAAAGTTTAAGGTTTCACCCTAGCATTACCTTGTAGTTCATTTGAGAATTTGGTAAGCATGGGTTAACTGACCCTTCACCCTTTTAGATATTCCTTTAAAAAAAAATTGTTTTATTTTTGCATGCAAATTTGGGCATGACATCATCTTATGTATTTGATATACTTTACTGTGAGCATGAGCTAGTCTCATAATCCCACTAAAGTGGGGGATAAATGTATCATCTTAAAAATTTATCACTCATTATTGTTGGATTAAGGACATATTAGACCCCATTTTAGTGATTTCAAGATCTGAATGTCTTTGTGCTTGATTTCCCGCATCTTTCATTTTCTCTCCTTGAAAATTTTCACACTTCCCAAGACCCAGATCTGCTTTGAAATTAATAATACTGGGAATAGGTCAAAATACACCAGCCTTTTCCAATACTAGGTTGACCCAATTTGACCTTGTCCTAGGGCATTACATTTAAGTGGGCTACGCGCCCAATGTAGAGGTTTTCATCTTGATCTTTATTTTTTGTCAGCCTGGCAATATTGAATCCCAAAATGAGTATAAAAGGACATAAAGGCCTCTCATTTTGACATCCACGATTATGATCTATAAATATTGTGTGCAATCCATAATATACATGAGCAAGATATCTTTCAAGTGCAAGCAAGGTTTCAAATTATGCAATTGAGGATTTGGATTCAAGATTTGAAGGGAAACATCCAATTCAAGGTTTCCATTTATTCAAGATCCATCCAAGAAAAGGAAATCTTCTCTCATGGATGAAAATTTGTTTCCCGTGATGGACAAGTAGAGGAATTCTCAAGCAAGCAAGAAGATCCATTCCTCTTCTCAATTCAAGATTTTGAGCATACACTCATTCAAGATATAGGATTGGAAAGTGTAGATATGTGCATTTTTTAAGGCATCCTTGATTCTAAAAAAAATTCCAAACATATATTCAAGCATCTTTATGGATTTTATTGGTTTCTACATCCATTCATGAGGGTTTTTCATGCAAGGCAAATTTATCTTGTTTACATTACTTTCCTTGTGCAATTTATATTTCATTTCAAGGTTGATTCCTATACAAGGGCTTGACCAAGGAAATCCCCTTTCCACAATAGTTTCCCCTTTTTCTTGTGTGTAGGAACAAGTTTTCAAATTTTAGGATATGGATTTTGGGAGTTACAGAACCAATGATAGATCCTTCACATATTTCATCATATTTCGAGCCTCCAGGATTAGGTCAATGTTTTTGAACAAGGTTGAATTTGTTCAACATAGTCCTTTGGATCCAAACTTTTCATAGTCAGAAGTTATAGGTGTCATAGTGCCAGATCCAGAACCATTTATGATTTTAACAGTTCCGTGACAGTCATAACCAGATATGAAGTTTACTCCTCTTCTCCCAGTTTCAAGGTGAGTTTATTCTTCTTCTTTTCATCTTGCATTTACTTTTTTTATCATTACATATAATATCATATCTTGTTGGTTGCCATTTCATTATCATAGTATCAATTCATTTCATAGATTTTCAAATCATCTTTACATATCATATACCCTTTGACATTAAAGGAACCCATCCCCAAATTACACTCCATCCTCAAATCTAGATCTTGCATTAGCACCCCTTCATCATTTTGGGTTGTGATGATCTAATTTGGGTTTTAGGGTGATCCTTTTGGGGTTTTCCTAATCTATCATACCCCCATCCATTTGATTTTGTGAGTGATCTTCCTTCATAGCATTTCTCACCATTTCCTATGATACGTATACCATGTCAATGATCTAAGGAAAATTCTATTAAGTGTGATTTAGTTGTGCAATATGGGATTTGAGATTGGTTTTCTTGGATCTAAATGTGAAATCAATAAAGGCCCCATAAATATAGTTATTGAGGGTACGAGAAATGGAAATGTTTATTCCCTCAAAGAAAATAATGAAAGTAGTTGTTCTTTGGCTCAAAGAAGTGAGTGCTTACTATTGCACAAGAGGATGGGACATATAAATTTTGATAATATGGTGAAGATTAGTTATGGTAATATAGTGAGGGATTTGCCCAAAATCACCAAGCCCGCTAATATTATGTACAAATAATGATATGTGGGAAAATAAACCAAAAATAAGGAGTACTCAACAATGACACTATTGTGGCTAGTACACATAGGCCAATGTGGATCTAGAAGGACAAGAGAACTGAATGATGAAAGGTATTTTATGCTACTTATTGATGATTATTCTAGAATGACTTGGGTCACATTTTTAAGATAAAAATTAAAGACACTGCATAGATTTAAGATTTTATAGAAATTGGTTGAGAAAAAAATGAATGGTAGAATTAAGTGTTTGAAATTTGATAGAGGATGAGAATTTACATCTATGAATTTTCTAGTTTTTGTGAAGATCATGGTATTAGGAAATATTTGTCTACTTCTAAGACTCTGCAACAAAATGGAGTAGTTGAAAGAAAGAATTCAACAACCGTAGAAATGGCTAAAACTATGCCAAAAGATGCTAATATGCCCAATGTATACTTTGGAGATGTCGTACATACTATGTTTTATATGATTAAAAAAGTACAGATAAGAGAAAATCATACAAAGATACCTTATGAATTATGGTTGTAAATACACCTATTTCCAAATAGTTTAAGATCTTTGGGGGTAAATGCTATATTAGAAGAGATGAAGATAACATTGGGAAGCTTGATGCAATGTGATGAAGGAATATTGTTGGGGTACTATACTACATGAAAGGTATACTGATGTTACAACACGATGCAAAAAAGAATTGTGGAAAGTACAAATATTCAGGTAAATGAAGAATGGAGTCAGTCTACTTCTAAGCATAAAATTGAGTTGAAATATATCACTATTTCCCCCATGGAAGAAAATAAAACTCTGAAAGACAAAAAGGATGAGAAGAAGAATAAGAAAAGGCATATGAACAAACACAAAAGATACCTACTCAATATGTACAAAGGCATCATTTTGAAGATCAAATCATTAGAGATAGAGACAAAGGAATTCAAACAAGGAGAATACCTGCCAAGGTAGGTGCATAAATAAACTATTGTTTTCCTTCTTAAATAGAACAAAAAATTTATGCAGAAGCAAGCAAGGATGAAAGTTTGATAAAATATATTAAGGAGGAACTAAATTAGATAGAGAAAATTAGACCTGAGAATTGGTTTCCAGACCAATGGACAAAAATGTGATTGGAACTAAGTAGGTATTTTGGAACACAAGTCACAAGAAATGAGGAAAGACTAGTATGTAAAGGCTATAATAAAATTGAAGGAATAGATTTTGAGGATAGTGTTTCTCTGATAGCTAGAATGTAATCTATTAGAATGTTTCTTTCTTTTGTAGCCTATAAATATTTAAAAGTATATTAGATGGATGCCAAATTTGCATTTCTAAATAGATACCTAAAAGAGGAGGTCTACATTGAGAAGCCAGGTGGTTTCAAGTTATCATAAGATATGGATATGATGTAGACAAACTCAAGAAATCTCTTTGTGGTCTCAAGAAATTTCCTAGAGCTTGGTATGCTAGATTGGACAAGTATCTGAAACAACACAATTTCAAGAAAGGTACTGAAAGTGGGAATCTTTACTTTAAGTTTGACAATGATAGGTTGTTGATTGAAATTGTATATCTTGATGATATTATAGTTGGAGGAAATGACAACCTTTTACAGGATGTTTGTTGAAGAGATGCAATAGGAATTTGAGATGTCTATGATTGGTGAGTTATCATTCTTTATAATTCTTCAAGTTATTTAGAAAGAAAATGGAATTCTCATGTTTTAAGAATGTATGTAAAATAAATGCTAAAAAATATTGCAATGGAGGATTTAACATGTTGCATCCCCATGGCTACTAGTTGACACTTAAAAAAAGATGATTAATCTATGGGAGTTGATCAGAATATTTATAGATATTAATGACATGTAACTGATTGAATGTTTGAAGACGTTAAGTTGATGTTCATACAAGGCATTAAATCAGTTAATGTATTGTATTGTCATTGATGTCAACTTAATATAATATGTATGGTTATGGAGATACTACCAAAGACTTCAAAGAACTCATGAATCAAGGCTATGCTATCAGTAATGCATACAAGTCAAGTATTCACTAAGTGACTATATACACTGACAGAGTGCACCTGACGGTCAAAGTAAAAGAGAAAAGTCACAGTGTTTCCCAATGAGGAAATGCACAACATTACCGATGAGCACAGTTACAGTGTTGCCCGATGAGCAAAACACAGAGTAACCCGACGGAAATAATTTTAGTGTTTCCCAACGGAAAAGACAAGGACGAAGATCCTGATGACAACTGAAGTCACACCAACAGAATAGTCAGTTATCACCGATGACTAACTGAAGTGTTGACTGACAGAACAAAGAGTTCAGAAAATGACAAAATGCTTAGCTGTCAAGAGCTAAATATAGAGTTAATTGATACTTATCATTATTTTAATCATCCAGATATTACGGAGATAAGTAATTGATTTAAAGCTACTTTGTCCAGTTGGCAAGAAGATCTCTACGAGATCATACTGGAGATTTGCTTTAAATCTATTGGCAAAGATTGTTGAACATGCCAAGATCAAGAAAGCCTAGAAAAGAGGAAATAATGTCTATAAGAGACAAACCCAATTCATTATGAATTGTGTGTGTGGGGTGAACAAGAGAAGAGGAAATATGCTAAAGAAAATTTGAAGGAGAAGAAAGTCTTCATTTAAGTCCTGATCAACAAGCTAAAGGAAGAGCTAGATTCTGCAGACACCGATGAACAGTGAGACAAGCATCACAGAGTAGAACAAGTGTGGAGCAAAGGTATATATTGGATTATATTGATCAGTGAAGCAATGGACCTACAATAAATCTAAAAATCTGCAATTGAGTTGTATGTATGAAAAGATCATTAGTGTTTTAGTTTAACCATTGAAGCATATAAGCCTCTTAACTAAGCAGGACTTAAATGTCTTTTTCAATTGAGATACATCCCAAGGAGTATCAAAAATTTTGATCACAAAAGTAGCATTGGATATGCCCGATACCTATTGATAGGCCAAGTGAGTGTTTGATCAAGGATGGTAGCATTAGATGCCAGATACTAGTTGACAAACTATTTATAAATCCTCTAACAAGGCCACACCTAACAGTGTGTTTGTAACCTTTAACAGGGTTGGATCTTAACAAGGCTCACTTCAAAAGAGTGAAAATTTGGGGTACCAGTCCCAGTGGTTTTTTCCCTTAATAGGGTTTCTATGTTAAAAATCCATGTGTTATGTATTTCTGGTTTATCACTTTACTGTTTTACATTTCACATATGCATTTATGGATTTATCGGTATACTCTGCATATTTACTGTGTTTTGGTAAATAGATGACTTCTTATCAGTAAAAAGATAGAAGAAGGTTTAACAAAGAAATCTGACGAGTAGTAAATTGATATAAGTAATTCAAGGCATTCATCTTGTAGGACAAAAGATAACTTGAGACATAATTTGTGGTTACAAGTTTTTAAGGGTTGATTTAAGGATTAATTTTTGAGGCCACTGATTCACTCCCCTCTTAGTTATTACTAAAAATTGGTATCAGAGCTTGTGTGCTTAGAAAGGAAGGTTTCAAGACGTAAGCTAAAGATCACAAGATGAACATACGAGATGTGCCCAAGTTGAACAAAGATAATTTTGCTTCATGGCAGAGAAAAATAAGACTCCACTTATCAAGTATTGGTAATGATGTTACTCAATACTTAGATACTGAATATGTGTTGCCCACAGAAGCACCAACGGTTGAACAAATGAGAGAGAAGCATGAGCACAATGGCATGATGATAGAAATTTCTTCGTCACTCTCTTATGCTGAATTTGAAGATGTCAAAACCTACAAAACTGCAAAGCAGATGTGGGACAAATTGAAGCTTGTACATGGTGGTGACAAGAATGTTTCTAGAGCCAAGGCAGAAAGCCTTGGAGGAAAGTTTGATGATCTCAAAATGAAAGAAGGTGAAAACATCACTCAGTACATCACAAGAATCAAAGAGGTAGTCAATGCTATCCAACGAGTTGGAGGTGTACTAGAAGAAGATACAGGGTAAGTAAAATTCTGAGAACCTTACTGCCTACTTATGCTATTAGAGTATCTGCCATTCAAGAAATGAGAGCAGTAGAAAATAGCAATGTTAGTCTAGATAGTTTGATTGGAAGACTGATTTCATTTCAGATAAATAACTTTGATAATTGTATCTTAAAAAATATAGAGTCTGCATTCAAAAATTCTATGAGAATAAGTAAATCAACTCATAAAAACACTATGAGAAAAGATAGTGATAGTGAAAGTGAAGAAGATGATCTTGATGAAATAGAAGCACTTATGGCTAGAAGAATGCAAAGAGGCAAAGGAAAATACAAAGGTAAATTACCACTTGTTTGTTTTAATTTCAAAGAGATTGGACACTTTGCTGCAAGATGTACTAACAAAAGAAAAGATGATAGAAGTAATGACAAAGCATTTGAAAAGAAGTTTGACAGAAGTGATTACATAAGTTACTGACAATCAGAAAGAGGAGATACCCGAGACTATGAGGAGAAAGAAAAGAAGGCCAGTTACGTAGAAAAATGCAAAGATGATGATACTGACACCGAATCTGATGAAGACATCGAGATGGTGTTTGTAGCAGTAAAAGATGATTCATATGATGATGAAGAAAGGTATGTAGAAACAACTCTCATATATAAAGTTAGTAAAAATGATGTTTTGATCATAGATAGTGGCTGCACTCACCATATGACCGGTGATAAGAAAAAGTTTGAGACTTTTGAATACTATAAAGGTGGTTCAATAAGAATGGGTAATGACACACCTTGTCTAGTTGAAGGTAGAGGAACCATGATGTTGAATAACCAGATAAAATGTGAAAATGCTTATTGGGTAAATGGATTGAATTATAATCTATTGAGTGTTTCCTAGTTGAATAATTCAGGTCACAAAGTAGCATTTGAAAATAAGAAGGCAAAGATCTTCAATAAATCTGGAAATCTCGATGACCGAAAGAGCACAACTGGAGGAGCATTCTTCATGGGTGACAGACTTGTCACATGGGTAAGCAAGAAACAAGGATGCATCTCACAATCTACTGCAGAGGCAGAGTATGTTGTTGTTGCTGCAAACTGCTCAAATATTGCATAGATCAAACAGTTACTGGAAGGTATGCATATGAACATTTTAGAAGCAATAATTATCTATTGTGATAACACAAGTGCAATAAAAATTTCCAAGAATCCATTCATGCATGCTAAAACAAAGCATATTTCCATCAAGTATCATTATTTGAGAGAACAAGTTCAGGCAAAGGAGGTGATACTTGAGTATGTGCAATCAATGGAACAATTGGCTGATATCTTCACCAAGCCACTACCCAAGGATGCATTTGAATACTTGAGAAAGAGACTAGGGGTCAAACCCTTGTCTATTAGTCAGTAAGCTGACTAGAAGGCTGCATCAGCCTACATATTATCAAAATATCATTCACGTTGATGCAAGTAGAGAGATGAACTTCAAAGATAAATCTATACACAACAAGGTATTCATCTACTCTGAGCAACAGAGTTATTATCGATGGATTGGAAAATTCAAGGAATGTATTATGGATAAAAACGGGTCCATTTGGCATCATTGTCACAAATTTTTTTTTGAAAAAGATGTTTGACATTAATGTCAAAGGGAGATAAATATCTCATTATCATACTCATAAAGAGAGAGAGTTATCATACTGATAAAGGGAGAGAGTTTATCCAATGTCCATTATCATCAAAGTATATCCATCGAAGTATCCAAAAGATGAGAAGTAATCAGAAAAGGAGAGAAAATACAAAGGGAGAGAAAACATCAAAAGACAAGAACAGTTAAAGGGAGCTAGTTTGAAACAGAAGGAGAACACATCACACCAGAAAAAAGAAAGATTCTACATCTATCCAGTGAAGGGATTGAAGATAGATGGAAAACTACAAGAATCAAATCAAAGCTATTTGAGCTTACTGAAAGCCAAACATTTGTATTAGTTACATTGGGAAAGCTTGATGAAACTGTATATTTCATATTGTGTTAGCAATAGTATAGTATGATAATGTAGTATGTTTCCATCAATGCCAAAGGGATAGATTGATGACATGTAACTGATTGAATGTTTGAATATGTTAATTGAATATGTTAAGTTGATGTTCATACAAGGCATTAAATTAGTTAATGTATTGTATTGTCATTGATGTCAACTTAATATAATCTGTATGGTCATGGAGATACTGCCAAAGACTTCAAAGAACTCATGAATCAAGGCTATGCTATCAGTAATGCATACAAGTCAAGTATTCACTAAGTGACTATATACACCGACAGAGTGCACCCAACGGTCAGAGTAAAAGAAAAAATTCACAATGTTTCCCAATGAGGAAATGCACAACATTACTGATGAGTAGAGTTACAGTGTTGCCCGATGAGAAAAACATAGAGTAACCCGATGGAAATAATTTTAGTGTTGCCCGATAGAAAAGACAAGGATGGAGATCCCGATGACAATTGAAGTCACACCGAGGAACAGTCAGTTATCACCAATGACTAACTGAAGTGTTGATCGATAAAACAAAGAGTTTAGAAAATGAAAAAAATGCTTAGCTGTCAAGAGCTAAAGATAGAGTTAACTGATACTTATCATTGTTTTAATCATCTAGATATTACGGAGATAAGTAATTGATTTAAAGCTGCTTTATCTAGTTGGAAAGAAGATCTCTATGAGATCAGATTGGAGATTTTCTTTAAATCTATTGGCAAAGATTGTTGAACACGCCAAGATAAAGAAAGCCTAGAAAAGAGGAAATCATGTCTATAAGAGACAAACCCAATTCATTACGAATTGTGTGTGTAGGGTGAACAAGAGAAGAGGAAAGATGCTAAAGAAAATCTAAAGGAGAAGAAAGTCTTCATTTCCGTCCTGATCAACAAGCTAAAGGAAGAGATAGATTATGTAGACACTGATGAATAGTGAGACAAGCATCACAGAGCAGAACAAGTGTGGCGCAAAGGTATATATTTGATTATATTAATCAGTGAAGTAATGGACCTACAATAGATCTAAAAATCTGCAATTGAGTTGTATGTATGAACAGATCATTAGTGCTTTAGTTTGAACATTAAAGCATATAAGCCTCTTAATTGAGAAGGACTTAAAAGTCTTTTTCAATTGAGATACATTCCAAGGAGTATCAAAAAGTTTGATCACAAAAGTAGCATTGGATATGCCCGATACCTATTGACAGGCCAAGTGAGTGTTTGATCAAGGATGGTAGCATTATATGCCAGTTACTAGTTGACAAACTATTTCTAAATCCTCTAATAAGGTCACACCTAATAGTGTGTTTGTAACCTTTAACATGGTTGGCTCTTAACAAGGCTCACTTCAGAAGAGTGAAAATTTGGGGTACCAGTACCAGTGGTTTTTTCCCTTAACAGGGTTTCCACGTTAAAAATCCACATGTTATGTGTTTATGGTTTATCACTTCACTATTTTACATTTCACATATGCATTTATGGATTTATCAGTATACTCTGCATATTTACTGTGTTTCGGTAAATAGATGACTGCTTATCGGTAAGCAGACAGAATAAGGTTTAACAAAGCAATCCGACAAGTAGTAAATTGATATAAGCAATTCAAGGCATTCATCTTGTAGGACAGAAGATAACTCGAGACATAATTTATGGTTACAAGTTATTACTAACAAGATATATGATAGGAGAATTGTTGTATTTGATCGCTTCAAGACTAGATATTATGCATGCAATTTGTTTGGCTGCTAGATATCAAGATAATCCAAAATAGTCTCATGAGGTGGTAGAAAAAAAGGATATTCAAATATTTAAAGGAGATCTAAATTTTGGACTACGATACAAAAGAGATAATGAATTCTCTCTAAAGGAATTTATTGATGATGATTGGGTTGGATGTGCAGATGATAGAAGAAGTACAAGTGGTGGTGCATTTCTTCATGAGACAGATTGATCTCTTGGACAAGTAAAGAATAGGGTTCAATTGTATTATCTATTGCAAACATAGAATACATTATCATAGCATCATATTGTACTTAGACAATATGGATGAAATAAAATCTCACAGCTATGAAGATATTCTATGATGAAGCTATTCTAATAATGTGTGATAACACAAGCACTATCAATATTTCAATGAACTTGGTGATGCTTTCAAAGACAAAATACATTTCTACATGGTATCACTACTTAAGAGAGAAAGCTGCTAGGAGGAACTCAAGTTTGAATATATACCTACTAAGGAACAAATTGTAAATATTTCACTACAACATTGGTGAACGATACTATGGAGTATCTTCGGGACATGAAAGGGGTTATTGCCCCTTATTTTTCAACTAGATTCATAACAGAGATTCATATTTTGAGGGGAAGAGACACTGTCTATCCTATATCTCTTTGAATGATGTAGTTTTTTCTCTCAGGAGTAGTAGTGAAGGTTGAGGTTTCTTGAATGAAGGAAAGTATTGCAGAGTGGTCCCTAAAAGGGGGAGTGATACATTGAAAAGATCTTTCAATTTTGTAATGAAATAAAATGTTATGTGGTGGTGTTCTTTAGGATGTATGGTCAAACTAGAAATCTCACACCTAAATGCTCTCATACATTGGAAGGAAAGTTGATCCACTAAGATTAAGTAAGCTCACACACTAAGAGAATACAAGGATTCCTTCACTGTGAAGTTGAAAGATGACTGTGAAAATAGAAAAATGTGAATAAGATTGGAGAATTCAAGATCTAGGGAAAATATGAGAGGAAAGAAGGAATAATGTGTATGCAAACATATTGCATACTGCAAACCTGATTCTAATACCAGATCTATAAATCCAAAATAGTAACTAACCTATGATCCCAATTTTAGTCCAAAATGATAGGTACGGGGCAAACTATAGGGTATGGTTTGGTCATACTTTCCTAAGGCCTTGAGAGGTGCCTTAGACCCAAAAAATTATGATGAAACTTGTTCCACTTGTAAATCTATGTTAGATCCACCTGTATCCTTTTCTGTAGTTGTGTCACCTATCACTTGTACATAGAAAATGGAAAAAATGTTAGGGAAAAGGGGTTTGCCTCAATCAAACCACTATAGAGGAATTAACCTTGAAATTAAAATATAAATTCTTAAAAATGGAAGCGTATTATTAGTAGCATAGGCTTGAATAGGAGAATGAGATGTCTTATACCTTGAATGATGAAATTGTGGTTGAAATGGGATTACAAGTATTGGTTCAATAAAATGACTCTAAAAAGACCTAAAAGGACATTACAAAAGACATGCATGCACAATAATTTTTGTAGCTTTCCACAAGATGAAGGATATGGTGGTGTGAAATGTCTAGAATGCTTAATTGCTTTAATTATAGCTGGAATTAATAGGATTGATATGAGATTGGTAAGACACCAAAATGAGGGAGGTAGCCTTTCTTTTATACCCCATTATTTCATTTCAGGGCTCAAAACTTGAAGGAGGCTAACGAGATTTTTGAACATCTTGATAAAATCAAATGACTATCTCTAATTCAAATTTAGACCCATTTTGTGGGGTATAGGGAACTTGTCAAGGCATGAGGCAACCTATCTCATCATGTGCTTAATGAGACACCTTATACCAGCCAATTAGAGCTTAAAATTAAAATGGGATCCAATTAGAATGTGGGGATGCCAAAAATGCGCATAAAATTGAGGTTTGAAATCAACATAAATACAAAAGGCCACCCATAATGAAATAGGGCCTATGTATGCAATAGATTATAAATGAATAAAATAATTAAAGGGGGAATACCTAAAATTAAGGGCCCATATATAAATTAAATTAAGAGAGGATATATATTTAAATATTTATAAATTAAATTCATAGCAAAGTCCTATGATTCATGTAAGAATGAGATCACACTAAAATGGGTCCTAAGGAAGCATGGAATTGGACACCTGAAAAAAGTGTACAATTTACAATACTATATTTAGCCCTTACTTTGGTAGGACTATGAGCATACATGCATACTCATGGTAAATTGTGAGAGAGAGAGAGAGAGAGAGAGAGAGAGAGAGAGAGAGAGAGAGAGAGAGAGAGAGAGAGAGTANGAGAGAGAGAGAGAGAGAGAGAGAGAGAGAGAGAGAGAGAGAGAGAGAGAGAGAGAGAGATTATCATTGGGAAATACTACAAAGGGATGAGAAATCACTAAGATATAGGGAACAAGCCCCAAAGCCAACAATCTTAACTGACCACCCAAGGGCACACACAAAAAAAAAGATAAAGGCCAAAGAAAATAAAGATAAAAATGAAAGACACACAACACATGGGTTAGTACTAAAAAAAAAGGTTCTAAATCAACTAGTTGAAGATATTTTGATGAACAAAATGTCTCAATCACTACTATCATGATCATAATGATATTAAAAGAGAAAAAGTGGTCTGACATGAAGAACATGAGCATGCATCAAAAATGAGATAGGACTTCATTATCCACCAACCAAAAAGTGAATTATGCTTATGGGATCACAAAGGAGAGAGAAAAAGGAAACTGTTAATTACATGGCCTATAAAAGTGTGTTATGCTAGGTGATCTATGAAAAAACACCGATTCCACTAGACAACAAGTTTTTTTTATTGTATGATCTTGTGAGACAAGGAGGATGAATAATGGGAAAAAAATCTAGCAAGTTTTATTATGGTAGTTCTTATCATCCCAAGAGAGAGGAGGTTTGGTGAAAAGATGGATTTGATAGTCTAGCAAGCTATGCTATGCTAGTCAACCCATCACAAGAATAACCAAGCAAAGCATTTTAGGCAAGGAAAACTACCAAAATTATTTCCCTAATGAAAGTATTGTTTTCAAATGAATATGCTATAATATACAAGGATTTTTTGATTAACTAATGAATATTTGATGGAGATGATGAAGACCAAGTGATACCGAGTATCATGATTGTAGAAATGGTTAGATTAGTTGTTGTTTTGTCATTGATGTCAAGCAATTGATTAATTGATTTTTATCATGTTACCATATCTTAAGAGGAGAAGTTAAATGGGTGAAAAATATAGATCAAAAAATGATGAAGTAATGATGATATAGTTATTTTCTACTATATATTTGATGTGATCAAATTGGTACATTTGATTGATCAAGTCAAAAACTGCAATGAGTTAAAGTTATGACTGAAAGAGTTACTTTACTGAGCTAGATAGAGTTAGTTGGTAGAATGTTATGTGAGTCGATCACAAGCTACCGAGAACCGAGTGAAATTCAAGCACCGAGTACTAAAGATGAGGTAGACATTGAGCACTGAATAAAGTCAGTTACCAATTTGCAAAGCAAGTTTTACCCAACACAGGATATTGATTATAAATGATGATAAGATTAAATTTAATGCGAAGCGATGATGAGATGGATGAGGAAATGAATTAAATGATGTTTGTTACAAGATATAAGAATGAGAAAATTCAATGTGAAGATCTAAGGCGAAGATCAAGCGGTTAAACAGAATTGTGAAGAGTTCCAAGAAAAGTACAAGTTTCAAGGTAAAAGTGAGATGGTTTACCGAGTTGTAAAATATGAAGAAGATGATCAAACGACTGAGTGCAAATGAAGGAAAACCAATTAAAGGAGATTAAGAGGCAAAAGTATGTCTATATAAAGAATGAGAAATACACAGAGAGTATGCTGTTGGTGAATAGAATAGAGAAGAAGCTGAAGAACAACATTTACCAAGCAGAATAGAGAAACAGAGATTGAAGAATCTACATTCTGAGAAAGAGATCAATGGAGCATGTGATGTTAGTATTCAATTAAGAATAAAGGATCTGACACAAGAAAAGGTAGTTTCTATATTTACAGATCAAAGTTTATTATTGCTTATTAATATTTGTAACAGAGAAATCTCTTAACCGAGTGGATTTAACAGTCCTATTTGTAAAACCTAGACTTAGGTGACATTCTAAAAAAGTGTTTAAAGACCTCTAACAAGACCACTCCCAACAGGGTGAAAATCTTAATAGATATGAGGTAAATCCCCTAATAGGGTCACATTTAGAAAATGTGTTTGTAATCTTTAACAAGATAAGTTCTTAACCGAGCATACTTTAGAAGGGTACAATTTTATTGTGGGTTACAATTCCCACAGAGGCTTTTCCCAAATTTGGTTTCCTCTTTAAATCTGGTGTCAATTGAGTTAAATATGGAGTTATATGAGTTAATCTGATGTTGCTAAGTTTGAATGATTGATTTACATATATGAGATGTATTGTTCCTTACGTTATTGAGTTATTTGGTGAATTGGTTATTTAGTGTATTTGATATTACCGAGTGAATCAGTTAGTTCAGTTTTAAGTGTTTAAGTTTTGATTTGTCTAATTCACTCCCCCCTCTTAGTGGGACCAACAATTGGTATGAAAGAAAACTTACTCTGAAGTGATAAGTTTAAAAGGACTTGAGTAAAGATCTAAAGATGTATAAGAGGGAAGCACCAAAGCTGAATATGGATCATTTCTCTACATGGAAAAGTATAATGAGGTTGCATGTGTCTAGAGTAGGAGAATATGCACTTTACTTTCTTGATAATGAATATGTAGCACAGACTACTGCACCTTTGACTATCAGTGAGCAAAGATAGAAACAGGAACACACACACAAGTTATGATTGAGATTGCTTCTACACTTACTGACCAAGAATATGATGAGCTTGATGGTTGCACTACTTTGAAACAAATGTGGGATAAGCTTATTTTGACCTATGGTGGAGATCAACATGTTCAAAAGACTAAAGAAGAAAGATTGAGAGGAAAAATTGACTATATGAGGATGAAGGAAAGAGAGAACATAATACAGTATAATACAAGACTTAAGGAGACTGTTAATTTTATCAGAGGAGCTGGTGGGATCATAACAAAGGATGATGTTACAAGAAAAATGTTGAGAACCCTAATACCGAGTTATGTTATTCATGTATCTGCTATACAAGAGCTAAGATCTATACCCCAGATGAATGTTTCACTGGATGCTTCTATTGGTAAGTTAACTGCATTTGAGTTAAATTATTTTGACAATAGTTTGCCTACTACTTCTAAGATTGAATCCTCATTTAAGTGTACTTTAAAGATTGGAAAAGATAGAGAAGTTGCTGCTAGAGATGGATATTTAAGCAGTGCTAGTGAGAAGTTTGATAGTTGCACTGAAGGTCTTGAAGAGTTATTTACTGAATGTGATAAGAATGAAAGAGGATTTGAAGCTTTGTTGGCTAGAAGACTACAAAGAGGCAAAGGAAAATACCAAGGTAAGTTACCCTTGAAATTTTTTAATTGTGATAAAGTTGGTCACTTTGCATCTAACGGCCCTGAGAAAGATAAGGAAGAAAAGAAAGATAATAGAGATAAGGACAACCGAGAAAATATATTCAGGAGATACATAGACTACAAAAAAAAAGGTAAGAAATAGTGTCATATTGAAAATGAAGGAATAAGTGATGATGATTATTTTGATAGAGATGATGGAAAAGAAGTTGTTTATGTTTCTATAAAAGATGATTATGATGAAGAAGAACCTAGAGCCCTAATATCACAAGTAAGTAAGAATGAAACATGGATTATAGATAGTGGTTTTTCACATCACCTTACTGGTGACACACTTAAGTTTATTTCCTTGGAAAAACATGATGGAGGCTATGTTAGATTTTGTAATTATGCTCCATATCTTGTGAAAGGAAAATGATCTATAATTCTGCTGAAACACAAGATGTGATGATGTTTATTGGGTTGAAGGATTAAAGTATAATACGTTGAGTGTTGTACAACTAAACAATATAGGTCATCAACTAGAATTTCAATATGGAAGGGTGAAAGTATTTGATGAGAAGGATAATCTAATTGATACTAGAGAACAATATAAAGGTAATTTATTTTATCTTGATACTTCTATGAAGAGTTTCCTGTTTGCTAAAGTTGAAGATGTTTGGTTATGGCACAAAAGGATTTGTCATGTTAATTTTGACAACTTAATAAAAGTGAGAAAGAAGAATAGAGTAAGAGGACTATCAAGATTAGAAAAACCAGAGAATGATATGTGCAGAGAATGTAAGATGGGTAAGATGACTAAATCTAGTTTTGCAAGAAAGACTTGTTACATAAGGAATTTTGGATTTAGTACATACTGATTTATGTGGACCCATGAGGACTCAAAGTTATTATGGATACAAATAATTTATTTTATTTGTGGATGATTATTCTAGAATGATGTCTGTAATGTTTTTAAAAGAAAAATATGATGCATTTGAAATGTTTAAGTGGTATAAGGCCCCCGTTGAAAAAGAATATGGAAGACAATTGAAATGTCTAAGATCCAACAGAGGAGGTGAGTTTACATTGTTTTGTAATGGGAATGGAATTAAGAGAGAGTTGTCAGCACTGAGGACACCACAATAGAATGGGATTGTCGAGAGAAGAAATAGATCTATTTTTTATTGTTCTAGGACACCGATGATTGAAAAAGGAGTTTCACAGAACTTTTGGAGGGAAGCTGTGAGTACTGCTATTTATACATTGAACCAAGTACAAATGAAGAAAGGTACCAACAAGACACCTTATGAAATCTGGTATGAACACAAACCTAATGTTAGTTACTTTAAAATTTTTGGGAGAAAATGATATATTCTCAAAGATTCTAAAGAAGGAAAGTTTGATTCAAAAGGAGAAGAAGGAATATTCTTAGTATATTCTAAAAGGATTAAAGCTTACAAATGTTTGAACAAGCTTACTAACAAAATGGTGGAAAGTTCAAATGTAATAATTGATGAATTTGTAGAAAGGAATGATGAAGATAGTAATAAGGAACCAAAAGATTATGAGAAGTGTGTATATATACAACTTGATACCCCTGATACCTTACCAAGAGCACATACTGAGGAGGAAGATGAACAACGAGTTCCACAACTGAATGTTGATATTGAAGAACCGAGAGCTACCAAGCCTATTTTGAAAAAGTATGTGAGAATTCACCATTACCCGAGCAAGATTATTGGAAATAGGGATGCTGGAGTGATGACCAAAAGAAATGTAAGAGACAATACATGTTTGATATATACATTTGAGCTTAAGAAAGTTAGAGAGGCATTAGATAATGAAGAATGGATGAAAGCAATGAAAGAAGAGTATGATCAAATTGAGAAGAACAATACATGGACATTAGTACCCAGGCCTAAAGACAACATTTTTAATGGTACTAAATGTATTTTTAGAAATAAACTCATTGAGCATGGAGAAGTTATCAGAAATAAAGCTAGACTGGTTTGCAAAGGTTATGCACAAGAAGAAGGAATTGACTATGGAGAGACTTTTGCACCTATTGATAGACTAGAAGGAGATATAATACTTCTAACATATGCTTCTTACAAAGGATTCAAGGTATAGAAAATGGATGTTAAGTCTTCATTTCTTAATGGGATACTTGAAGAAGAAGGATACATTAAGAAACCTGAAGGATTTATAGAGAACACAAACAAGGACAAGGTATGTAAGTTACATAAATCTTTGTATGGTTTGAAACAAGAACCCAAAGAATGGTATGATAAATTTCACTCTTATCTAATCAAAATAGGATTCCAAAGAACAAGTGATACTAATAATGTTTACTTGAAATGTGACAGTGATAATACAGTTTTAATTGCTGAGATTTTTGTTGATGATTGAACCGCCTCACAATAGGTGCTTAGTAATCGTACCCAAAGCCTCTCATATGAATAGTTTATTCAATCTAAGGATTACTTCTCCCACCATGAGGTGCATTTAGTTTGTCAACCCAGGGACATATAATTGAAATGGTATGGCACAATATGTGCACCAAGTCCCTTAAAGAGTCATTCTACCTATGCTGCAAGAAGGTAAAATGCATGAAAGGAATCTATACTAGAGCTGCAGGAAAGGAAACACACTTACTCCTTATTGAAATGAATGCTACAAATTGTAAACTCTCATGAAATGTAACTGATTGAATGATTGAATATGTTAAGTTGATGATCATGCAAGACATTAAATTAATCAATGTATTGTATTGTCATTGATGTCAACTTGATATAATTTGTATGGTCATGGAAATACTGCCAAAGACCTCAAAGAACCAATGAATCAAAGGCTATGCTATCAGTAATGAATATAAGTCAAGTATTCACTAAGTGACTGTATACATCGATGGAGTGCATGCCGATGAATACTTATCATTGTTTTAATCATTGAGATAAAGCCGAAGATAAGTAATTGATTTAAAGCTACTTTGTCCAGTTGGCAAGAATATCTCTTTGAGATAAAATTGGAGTTTACTTTAAATCTAATTGGCGAGAATTGTGGATCACGCCAAGAATCAAGAAAGCCAAGAAAAGGTAAATCATGTCTATATAGAGACAAACTCAATTCATTACAAATTGCGTGTGGGGTGAAAAAGAGAAGAGGAAAGATACTAACAAAAATCTAAAGGAGAAGAAAGTCTTCATTCAGTCCTGATCAATAAAGCTAAGTAAAGAGCTAGATTTTGCAGACACTGACGAACAGTGAGACAACATCATAGAGCATTATAGTGTGGAGAAAAGGTATATAATTGATTATATTGATCAGAGAGGTAATGTACTTACAATAGATCTAAAAATCTGTAATTAAGTTGCATGTATGAACAAACCATTAATGTTTCAGTTTAACCATTGAAGCATCAAGTCTCTTAACTGAGAAGGACTTAAAAGTCTTCTACAATTGAGATACATCCCAAGGAGTATCAAAAAGTTTGATCATGAAAGTAGCATTGGATATGCCCGATACCTATTGACAGGCCAAGTAAGTGTTTGATCAAGGATGGTAGCATTAGATGCCAGATACTAGGTGACAAACTATCTTTTAAATCCTCTAACAAGGTCACACCTAACAATGTGTTTGTAACCTTTAACAAGGTTGGCTCCTAACATAGCTCACTTCAGAAGAGTGAAAATTTGGGGTACCGATCACAATGGTTTTTCCCTTAACAGGGTTTCCACATTAAAAATCCATGTGTTATGTGTTTATGTTTTATTATTTTACCGTTTTACATTTCACATATGCAATTCTGGATTTATCAGTATACTCTTCATATTTACTATGTTTTGGTAAAGAGTTGACTGCTTATTGGTAATCATACATAAGAGAGATTTATAAAGCAATCCGACAAGTAGAAAATTGATATAAGTATTTTAAGGTATTCATCTTGTAGGACAAAAGATAACTAGAGGAATAATTTGTTGTTATAAGTTCTAATGGTTGATTTAAGAATTTTTTTGAGGCCACTGATTCACCCCCCTCTCAGTTATTACTAACAATTGGTATCAGAGCTTGTGTGCTTAGAAGGAAGGTTTCAAGACCTAAGCTAAAGATCACAAGATGAACAAACGAGATGTGCCCAAGTTGAACAAAGATAATTTTTCTTCATGGAAGAGTAGAATAAGACTCCACTTATCAAGTATTGGAAATGATGTTACTCAATACTTAGATACTGAATATGTGTTTCCCACAGGAGCACCAATAGTTGAACAAGAGAGAAGCATGAGCACAATTGCATGATGATAGATCTTGCTTCCTCACTCTCCGATGCTGAATTTGAAGATGTCAAAACCTGCAAGACTGCAAAGGAGATGTGGGACAAATTGATACTTGTACATGGTGGTGACAAGAATGTTTTGAGAGCCAAGGCAGAAAGCATTAGAGGAAAGTTTGATGATCTCAAAATGAAAGAAGGTGAAAACATCACATAGTACAACACAAGAATCAAAGAGGTAGTCAATGCTATCCAAGGATTTGGAGGTGTACTAGAAGAAGATACAGTGGTAAGTCAAATTCTAAGAACCTTACTACCTACTTATGCTATTAGAGTATCTTCCATACAAGAAATGAGAGCAGTAGCAAATAGCAATGTTACTTTAAACAATTTGATTGGAAGACTGATTTCATTTGAGATGAACAATTTTGATAATAGTGTCTTACCAAACATAGAGTCTTTATTCAAATCTTCTTTGAGAATAAGTAAATCAAGTCATAAACACACTATGAGAAAACATAGTGATAGTGAAAGTGAAGAAGAAGATCTTGATGAAATTGAAGCACTTATGGCAAGAAGAATGCAGAGAGGCAAAGGTAAATACAAAGGTAAATTACCACTCATTTGTTTTAATTGTAAAGAGATTGGACACTTTGCTGCAAGATGTCCTAACAGAAGAAAAGATGACAAAAGTAACGATAGATCATTTGAAAAGAAGTCTGACAGAGGTGATTACATAAGCTACTGACAATTAGAAAGAAGAGATAATCGAGACCACAAGGACAAAGGAAAGAAGGCTAGTTACCTAGAAAAATGAAAAGATGGTGATACTGACACTGAATCTGAGGAAGACATCAAGATGGTGTTTGTGGCAGTAAAAGATGATTCAGATGATGATGAAGAAAGGTATGTAGAAACTGTACTCATATATAAAGTTAGTAAAATTGATGTCTAGATCATAGATAGTGGCTACACTCACCATATGACCAGTGATAAGAAATTTTTTGAGACTTTTGAATACTATAAAGGTGGTTCAATAAGAATGGGTAATGACACACCTTGTCCAGTTGAAGGTAGTGGAACCATAATGTTGAATAACCAGATAGAATGTGAAAATGCTTATTGGGTAAATGGATTTAATTATAATCTATTGAGTGTTTCTCAGTTGAATAATTTAGGTCACAGAGTAGCATTTGAAAATAAGAAGGCAAAGATCTTCAATAAATTAGGAAATCTGATTGGTACCAGTGAGCAGACAAAAGGTAACTTATTCTATCTGAACGATAATGACACCACTTGTTTGATTTCTAGAAATGAAGACATATGGTTGTGGCACAAAAGATTGTGTCATGTGAGCTTTGACAACATAATAAAGATTATCAAAAAGAGAAATGTCAGAGGCTTACCGACGATGACCAAGCCTGACAACATCATGTGTAAGAATTGTCAAAAAGGTAAGATGACAAAGTCTAGTTTCAAAAGAAAAACCCATACATCTGATGCAATTCTAGAATTAGTCCATA
>MU223281.1:958757-1010294 GCA_018584345.1 Thuja plicata | reverse complement strand
CTTTTTGGCACTCCTTGGGATGTACCTCAATATATAGAAGACTGTTAAGTCCTGCTTTGTTAAGAGACTTGATGCTTCAATGGTTAAACTAAAACACTATGACCTGTTCATGATGCAACTTTGAATTTTAGATTTTTAGATCTATTTAAGTACATTACCTCTCTGATCAATATATCAATTCAATTCTTTGTGCTCCACACTTTCTGCTCTGTGATGCTGTGCTTCACTGTTCATCGGTGTCTACAAAATTCTTTAGCTCTCCTTCAGTTTGATTGATCAGGACTATATGAAAATATTCTTCATTAGTTTCTCTTCAGCATCGTCTTTCTATTCACTCCCTTAATCCCATTTTTAAAATAAATTAAGCTTGTCTCTTATATAGACATGATATTCATTGTTTCTTGATTCTTGGCATGAAAAACAATCTAGCCAATTTGATTTAAAGCATAACTCCTAATTTATCTCGTAGTTATCTTCTTGCCAAATATACAAATCATTTTTAAATCAATCACTTAACTCTGGTCGAATAAAACAAAGAAAACAACTAGTTAAGTCTATCTTTAGCTCTTGCCAGCTAGATATTTTTTCATTTTCTAAACTTTCTGTTCTATCGATCAACTTTGCAGTTAGTCATCGGTGACAACTGATAGTTCTGTCGGTGTGACTCCAGTTAGCTTCGGGATCTCCGCCCGTCGGGTATTATTAGATTTTTACTCATCGGGCAACTCTATTTTTAGCTCGTCGGGCATCCTGTGGGTTTGCTTCATCGGGAAACACTGTCTTCTGCTCATCGGGTATCACTATGACTTTTCTTCTTTGCCTTTACCGATAGTGTGCACTCCATCTGTGTTGTTTGTCACTTAGTGAATACTTGACTTTTATGCATTGCTGAAAGCATAACCTTTGTTCCATTTATTCTCTGAAGTCTTTGGCATTATGTACATGACCGTATAGATGATATCAAGTTGACATCAATGACAATACAAACCATTAACTGATTTAATGCCTTGCATTATCTTCAACTTAACATTATCAAACATTCAATCAGTTAAATGTCATCAGATAATACAAGTGCAATAAACATTTCCAAAAATCTAGTCATGCATGCTAAAACAAAGCATATTTCCATCAAGTATCATTATTTAAGAGAACATTTTCAAGCAAAGGAGGTGATACTTGAGTATGTGCAATCAAAGGAACAATTAGCTAATAACTTCACCAAGCCACTGCCCAAGGATGCATTTGAATACTTGAGAAAGAGACTAGGGGTCAGACCCTTGTCTACTGGTTAGTAAGATGACTAGAAGGCTGCATTAGCCTACATATTATCAAAATATCATTCAAAGATACATCTATAAACAACAAGGTATTTATCTACTCCAAGCACCAAAGTTATTATCGATGGATTGGGAAATTCAAGGAATATATTATGGATAGAAAGGATCCGTTTGACATTACTGTCAAATATTTGTTTGAAAAGATGTTTTTTTGGCATTGCTATCAAAGGGAGAGAGATATCTCATTATCATACTGATAAGGGAGAGATTATATCCATTATCATCTCAAGGAGAGATCATATCCATCAAAGTATCCAAAGGGAGAGATGTAACAAGAAAGGGAGTGTATATACAAAGGAAGAGAATTGCTGACAAGAAACATCATAAGAATAGAGAACAATCAAAGGGAGAGAGTTTGACATAGAAGGAGAACACATCACATCAAACAAAGAAATATTCTACATCTATCCAGTGAAGGGATTGAAGACAGAGAGAAAGCTGCAAGAATCAAAACAAAGCTATTTGAGCTTACCAATAGCCAGACATTTGTAATAGTTACATTAGGAAAGCTTGATGAAACTGTATATTTCATATTGTATTAGTAATAGTATAGTATGATAATGTAGTATGTTGCCATCAATGCCAAAGGGAGAGATTGATGACATGTAACTGATTGAATGTTTGAAGATGTTAAGTTGATGATCATGCAAGACATTAAATTAGTTAATGTATTGTATTGTAATTGATGTCAACTTGATATAATCTGTATGGTCATAGAAATACTTCCAAAGACTTCAAAGAACTAATGAATCAATGACTATGCTATCAGTAATGCATATAAGTCAAGTATTCACTAAGTGAATGTATACACCGACAGAGTGCATGCCGACGGACAGAGTAAAAGAGAAAAAGTCACAGCATTACTCGACGAGCAAATGCACAACATTACCGACGAGCAAAGTCATAGTGTTGTCCAACGAGAAAAACACAGAGTAACCTGATGGACAAAATTATAGTGTTGCCTAACAAAAAGACAAGGATGAAGATCCCGGTGACAACTAAAGTCACACCGATAGAACAGTTAGTTATCACCGATGACTAACTAAAGCATTGACCGATAGAACAGAGAGTTTAGAAATGACAAAATGCTTAAGTCTCAAGAAGCTATAAATAGACTTAACAGATACTTATCATTTTTTTAATCATCTAGATAAAGTCGGAGATAAGTAATTGATTTATAGCTTCTTTTTCTAGTTGGCAAGAAGATCTCTTTGAGATAAAACTGGAGTTTGCTTTAAATCTAATTGGCAAGAATTGTGGATCACGCCAAGAATCAAGAAAGCCAAGAAAAGGTAAATCATGTTTATATAGAGACAAACCCAATTCATTACGAATTGTGTGTGGGGTGAAAAAGAGAAGAGGAAAGATGCTAAAGAAAATCTGAAGGAGAAGAAAGTCTTCATTCAATCTTGATCAATCAAGCTAAGTAAAGAGCTGGATTCTGCAGACACCGATGAACAGTGAGACAAAATCACAGAGCAGAATAGTGTGGAGCAAAGGTATATAATTAATTATATTGATCAGAGAGGTAATGTACTTATAATAGATTTGAAAAACTGCAATTAAGTTGTATGTATGAACAGATCATTAATGTTTCAGTTTAACCATTGAAGCATCAAGTCTCTTAACCAAGAAGGACTTAAAAGTCTTCTACAATTGAGATACATCCTAAGGAGTATCAAAAAGTTTGATCATGAAAGTAGCATTGGATATGCCAGATACCTATTAACAAGCCAAGTGAGTGTTTGATCAAGGATGGCAGCATTAGATGCCAGATACTAGGTGACAAACTATCTTTTAAATCCTCTAACAAGGTCACACCTAACAGTGTGTTTGTAACCTTTAACAAGGTTGGCTCCTAACATTGCTCACTTTAGAAGAGTGAAAATTTGGGGTACCGATCCCAGTGGTTTTTCCCTTAATAGGGTTTCCACGTTAAAAATCCATGTGTTATGTGTTTATGTTTTATTACTTTACTATTTTACATTTCACATATGTAATTATGGATTTATTGGTATACTCTGCATATTTACTGTGTTTTGGTAAATAGTTGTCTGCTTATCGGTAATCATACAGAAGAGAGATTTACAAAGAAATCTGACAAGTAGAAAATTGATATAAGTATTTCAAGGCATTCATCTTGTAGGATAGAAGATAACTAGAGGCATAATTTGTGGTTATAAGTTCTAAGGGTTGATTTAAGGATTAATTTTTGAGGCCACTGATTCACCCCCCTCTTAGTTATTACTAAAAAACTCTACTTAAGCCTATTCTTTCAACCTAGAGCATTCACTATAACTATCATTGCAGGTGTTGTAGGAACATTCACAAAGTACAATGCTGCAGGAAGAAACTGTAATCTTCTATCTAAAATGCTGGGAATGCTAAAAGTAAATCTACTCCACTCTATTCTAATCCACCTCCCAAGTGGGCCCCCTTGGTCAGCTTCTACTAATCTACTAACACAGAAGATAAACCAAAAGTCACTTCATTATATTTCAATAACTGATTACATAAGAACGATACATAAAATTGGAAATGAAATTGCTATGCAAGATGCAACAAACAATGTATTCCAAAAACTTCCGAACTTACAAACTAATAGTCAAATCCCTATAAATAGAGGATTGACACTTTATTCTAAAATAGAAAAGAAAAGATCTGACTGAAAACTAGAGAAGAAAAGGGGAACGTAGCAGCCCACGACATATGCAATGAAGTCAACATGATGATGAGCGTAGAGGGAATATAGCAGCGCTAAATTCCAACATTTTTGGAACTGTGGCTCCTCTTTTGTAGTAGCCACGTCTTTTGATGCCATGATGGTTACCTATCACAGTTGGACTTCAACGTCCTCTTTTAAATGCTGTCGACCACTCTCAAGCGGCTTCTACTTTTTGGCAGGTTAGTTATCATGCAGAAATATTCATATAAGTAAACTTAATCAAATTGATCCAAATATTAGAACACACATTTTGATTGCTATATGAAATACTGTAATATATATAATATTGGCAAAACATGACATAACTATCTACCCATGGGTTTGACGGTTCTAACTATACTTTAACACAAGTTCAACTGATTATAAGTCCACAAATATTTTGGTAATACTTAAAAATAGAGTATTAAGATCAATATAATAGAGACAGTAAATGGTCTCATCATCTACCTCCTGGTAAGTTGAATGCTGGTCCTCAAGCATTGCATCTTCTGGTAGTCACTCAAAAATCACCAACCTCTATCCTTCCTCGCCTCTGGCTCTTGAAAGTGTAATAGAATCCCCTTGTCTTCTCCCAAACATCCACTCTGTGATCCTCCTGCAGCTGGTCAAGCCTATCAGCATTGATGTTATATAGGGGCCAAAGGATCATAGGTGGCTACATGGTAAGTGGACACCAAAGTTCCTGTCTAATTTGTCTTCCAAGCTACATGTATTTTGATGCTCTGTGAATATCTACTTGGAGGTTGATAGGGCTGTGTGGCTCTGACTTCTTAAATGTTTTGGGTAGTCTGCTCCACCTACTTCTGGCACCAGCCAAGGCTCTCTAAAAGATGAAGTAAGAAATGCTATCATATTCAACATAGACCTTTATTCTGATCCCAAAAATTTCTCACTTGTTTCCTCTTTGACTTTTCCATAGGTCAGATTGAGCCAATCTCTAAGGAGTACATTTGGTTTGCTGCTCTTTGCCCTCAATGACAATGGTTCTATTTTCTCTTGTTGCCTGTAATTTTCCAACTGTCTGTTATAATTGGTCTCATTGTGCATCCAAGACATTAATGACCTCAGGTGTACATCCCCTATGTAAAGTAGAGGGTTCCACTCAGTCTCTGCTAGAATAATGAAGTTATGTATGTACAATTCACAAAGTAAGTTCTGCTTCCATGAGGGAAGGGTCTGGTATAGGCCATAAAATTCTTGATCTCTTTTAAACTCAGAGTCTATGTCTCTAATGGTCATCATTAATTAGAATAAGAGGAAATGTTCTTTCAAACATATGGCATAAACCCTAGGTGGTGGCCTACAAGTAATTATTTGATCAACCAACTTAAGGGCATGATCCATCTTTTGTTTTTGTCTTGCCAATGACTCTTTTAAATTTGCAATCTCCTCCCCTTGCTCTATTATTACCTTCTTCATTTTCTTTTTCTTATCTCCCCATAAGTTTGTTGTCAAAACATACTTATTATGTAATCCAAACAGAAGCATCTGCAAGGTGATTGGGCCACAATCTTTTGCCTAGTTATTTTGCCTCCCCTATTCCTTCCATGACTGTTCTAAGAAACTTGTTAACCAGGTTCTTTTATAGGGAACTAGGGTAGTCTTTGAGCAGGCTGACTGATGAGTTATTGAGGCATCCTCCTCATTGCTATCTGAGATATCTCGATGAATTTCTTGGGGGTTAATTTGGTATACATCAGGTTTAGCTTCACATGTCTCTTTTGGATTTTGAGAAATATCTAGAATTTCAGACTGATTTGGAGAATCATCAAGATTAATTTGTACATGAGGCTCTTCATTAGATTGCTTAGGGGAAATAGATTGGCTTTCCGAGGATACTCTAGGGAGCTGTCCTCTCATTCTAGGGCTTCTTCACACAAGGGTTTCTTCAATTTACACAACCTTTTTCTTAATAACCTTCTTCAGTTTCTCTGCTGTAGGAGTAACTGTTGCAGGAATCGACTTCCTTTTCTTCCCTTTTGAGGTTGTAGGGTTTTGTGGCTTGGCTGCAGGAATGGAAGTTTCTCCCTCCTATTTCCATTTTCCTTTTGTTCGGGTAGAAGTAGGTACATTTCTTACATGAGTAGGTAAAGGCATACTTTCTTACAGCTTTTCAGTTTCCGTCCCCTGGGTGTCTTGCTCAACAGCTTGGCCAATGGGTATTGCATCATCATGGCTAGATTGCACACTAGGGTTAACGTGAGGTTGCAGGGTTTTATGATGGAAAATTTTTGACCATGCCAAAGGAGAGACGTCCCTAAGAGGTTTCTCTATTAGCAATTTAATTAGGGCATGGTGGGTGACAGAATTGACATTTCCTTTCTGGGTTTTCTCAACACTGATGCGTAGCATATTGTACAAGAAATTGGGAAGATTCATTGGAAGATTATGCCTTACGTAACTAAGTAATTTAAAGTGATGTGCATGAAAATTATAAAATCTTCCTTCATAGGTAAAATACCTGATAATATGCATAGCCAATTCATTATATGGTGGAGGAATAGACTTTATTTTGCACCCTTGCTTGGTAATCTCTAGAGGAGGGTCACTTGGTAGGGTAAAATAGGCCCTAACTGATCTAGCATTGTGCACATTGGGGTAGTTCTCCCCAACCATTAGCAACCCAGTTAATTATGCTATTCATTCTTCTATGGTGACTACTGTCAATCCCCATACAGTTGTTTTCCCTTCTTGAAATATATTTGCAAATTTAGCTATTGCGTCTTCATCAAACTCTGTTAACTTCAAGAAATAACCTAACCAGCCACATGCATTAAACCTCCTTACTACTTCAACATCTGAAATTAAAACACCATGTACTACCAAATCATGTCTCTGCAACTTCCCTCCCATTTGTGCTTGCCAATTTTTCAAATTTTCTGCTCTGTAGTTGATAAATGCCTTATTCCTTCTTGAGTTTCAGACTACTCATTTTAAAACTATGGACTTTCTTTTGAATTCCTCTATTATTCTTAACATGAACCATGTACTACCGACTCATGTCTCTACAACTTCCCTCCCATTTGTGCTTGCCAATTTTTCAATTTTTCTGCTCTGTAGTTGATAAATGCCTTATTCCTTCTTGAGTTTTAGACTACTCATTTTAAAACTATGGACTTTCCTCTGAATTCCTCTATTATTCTTAACATGAACAATGGTGATGTGTTTTAACAAGAGAAATTATAGCTCTTACTGTGGGTTTCCACATAATTTAATTATAGGTCACATCAAGTTTGACAGTTAGGGATAATTTGGGAATAAAGGTACGATAGTTGTGTGATATAGCAAAAGGATTTTAATGAGACAAGGGAAAAGTATAGATTTGAGGTATGGAACTGGCTTAATATCGTAATGAGTAAATAGAAATGACATTTTAGGACTTAATACACTTCCCTACCCCCTAAAAAACATTGACAAGTGTCCTCACTTGGCACACTTGGCAGGAGGTATGGAACTGGCTTAATATCATAATGATATATTTATTGTAGTACTAGATATAATCATCAAAATCTATGGGCTAAAAATGGAAAAAAATTGAAAAGCTTATACCTGTCATTTGATCATTGCATGTGCCAGAAAAATGTGGTGAGTGGAACGATGGTGGCGACGACTTGCGTCAGCGTACTTGGCTCTTATTTGAAGAAAAGAAAGGGAAAATGGTGATGACATGGAAGGTGGGTGGGTGGAAGATAAAGAAATAAGATGAGTTGAAAAGAAGAATTAGAAAGTGAATGGAGAAATGAACTTCATGTAAACACAAATTTTTTATTATGGACAGGCTCGAAGGAATTCTATTGAAGAGCTACAGGAAGAAGGTTTTCACCCTCTACTGCAGGAAGTGTTACATGTTGCTCTTTTGAAAATTGTTGTCAAAATTGCTGTAGGAAGTCTTCTTTTGTTTGAGGCTGGTGATACAACTTTAGCCGATGTCCATTGACTAATAGCTTGAAGTGTACTGGGTCAATTTTGGTCAACTAGACGGCTCCATTTGTGGTCAATTATGGTCAACTAGATATGGTTGATTTCATATGGCCCCATCCATCTTGTCTGCAACTTGCCCGATATTTCTTTGAATCTGAAGTCATACAGTAATTCCCAATCACCAACTTGAAACTGCTTCCTCTTAATATGTGAGTCATGCCACTTTTTACTTTTCTTCTGGACTATTTCAGTGTGATCCAGGGCAGATTTGCGCATTTCATCCAAGGAATTAAGATGCAGTAATCGCTCTTTTTGTGCTGCAAGAAGATCAATATTTAACTCCAGTGCCCTTTGCAAAGTTTTATGTTCAAATTCAATGGGTAGCATTGCTGCTTTTCCATATAACAACTCAAATAGAGTGAAACCTGTGGTATTTTTTCGGGTTGTTCTATACACCCAGACGGCTTCTAATAGTCTGTTGCTCCAATCTTGGTGGTGCAAATGAACTATTTTGTTTAGATGGCTTCAATTTCCTGATTTGTAACTTCAGCCTATCCATTGGCCTAAGGATGATAGGGGCTTGACTTCCGATGTCTGACATTATATTCCTTCATGAGCTCTATTATCAGATTGGAAGTGAATTGAGTGCCTTGATTAGTGACAAGTTCCCTTGGTACTCCATATCTGGTGAAAATTTCATCATACAAAAATTATGCAACTTTATGATCCTGGGCATGCTTCATTGCTTTTACTTTGACCCATTTTGTCAGATAATCAGTACATACTAGGATGTAAGACTTACCATTGGATGGAGGGTCTATTGAACCAATGAAGTCCATGCCCCATTTGTCAAACGGTATTACCACCACCTATAGATTTAGGGGCATTTCATCTGATCTTGTTGGTCGACCCATTCTCTGACATTTGTCACATCTCCTTGTGTAACTAGCTGCATCCTTATGAAGTGTAGGCCAGTAGTATCCAGTTGTTAAAATCTTCAGGGCTATCCTTTTTGTTGCAAAGTGTCCCCCACATGGATCATTATGACATGCATGGAGAATGTCATATGTCTCATCTTCTCACACACATCTCCACATTACTTGGTCAGTCTAGTGTAAATAGTATGTTATCAATCCAAGAGAAGTGAAAGCTCTTCTCTACAAGCAGTCTCCTATCCTTATAAGAGAAATATGTTGGCATTTTGTTAGCTGTAAGGTAATTAGCTATAACAACATACCATAGACTTTGGAAATCAATATGAAATAAATGCTCATCCAGAAATGCATCATTTATCAGAGTAGTATCTTCTTCAGCATGGTGGATTCTGGATAGATAATCAGCTACCACATTTGCCTTCCCAGGCTTTAGTAATGTCAAATTATTGCAAAAGAAGAAACCATCTTGATAACCTACCTGTGATGGCAGGTTTGTTCATGAGATATTTAATTGCTGCATGGTCAGTATGAACAAATATGGAATAACAAGTTATATAATGGTGGAATTTGTTCAGAGCATAAACTACTACTAGTAATTCTTTCTCAGTCACTGTATAGTTTAACTCTAGTCCGTGGAGGCTCTTGTTAATGTAGTTGATTGCATTCTCTAGGTTTCTAGACTTTTGTCCTAGGAAAACACCTATTGCATAGTCTGAAGCATTTGTATGAATGTGAAATGGAAAAGACCAGTCAGGGCCCCTAAGTATTGGTGCAGTTATCAACAATAACTTGAGCTGCAGGAAGGATTCATCACAGTCCTTTGTCCAAACAAATTTGGCCTCTTTGGTAAGAAAAGTATACAAAGGGCTAGCTATTTGACTAAAATTTTGGATAAACCTCCTATAGTAACCAACATGTCCTAGGAAAGACCTAACATCCTTTTCCTTTGTAGGAATAGGTAGTGTGAGAATTACCTCTATTTTTGCAGGGTCTACCTGGATTCTAGCTTCGAAGATAAAATGTCCCAGCACTATGCCTTCCTGCATCATCATGAAGCATTTCTCACTATTGAGAGACAATTTTTGTTCCTAACATCGGATTAGTACTCTTTCCAAGTTCCTTAGGGCTTCCTCAAAGGCAACACCAAATGTAGTGAAGTCGGCCATGTATATTTCTATACAATCATGTGATATGTCAGCAAAAATGCTGATAACAGCTCTCTGAAAAGTAGTTGGTGCATTAGATAAGCCAAATGGTAATACAAAATAAGCATATGTGCCCTAGGGGCATGTGAATGTGGTCTTCTCCTAATCTTTTGGAGCAATGCTAATTTGATTGTAATCGTTGTATCCATCTAGAAAGGAGAAGTACTTCTTACCAACCAAAGTGTCCAGGACTTGATCAATAAATGGTAAAGGAAAATGATCCTTCTTGGTGGCGTTATTCAATTCCCTATAATCCACATATATTCACCATTTTCCTCCCTTCTTAGGTACAATGAACAAAGGTGATACCCACTTTCTATCAAAGATTGGATAGATGAAACCAACATCTAGCAACTTTTGCAATTCAGTTTTGACTATTTCTCACAAGGCTGGGTTTTTCCTTTGTTAAGGCCGACAAAGTGGTAGGCTGCCATCATTAATTTAGATCCTATGGGTACAAATTTTGGGGTTTAGACCTAGCATATCTTTGTAATCCCAAGCAAAGGCTTTCTCATGTTTATGCAAGAGTTTGGTTAACAATGCCAATTGTGGTGGTGGCAACTTGTTGTTTACATGGAGATGGTGACCAGGGGAAATTTCCACAATAGTTGTTAGCTCTACCATTGACATTTTAGGTACTAGGATTGTGGCTACTTCACATGGCAGTAATTGACTAATTATCTTAGGACTTTCTGGAAAGACATAGTCCTCATAGGTACATAGTTGTAAAATAGAACTTTCAGAAACATCATTTGCTACTACACACTCATTGGTAAGAATACTCTATATTACATTATCTTCCTCTTGCATTTTAAGAAAAGATTTTCTGTGCAACATCATGAGCTAGGAAATAGAGTTGAGATCTTCTTCCTCATCCCCTAAATCTGGCCAATTAGGATCTCCCAAGTCTAGATGGGGTTGGGTAGGAGGATATAGTGCTATCTTCTTTATTGCTTGAACATTTGAAATTGTCATGCTTCCTGATCTGCAACTAATTTTTGAATTAGTGATGGCTAACCAAGGTCTCCCTAGGATGACTGAATAGCCAGGAAAGCTCACTTTAGGTGATAAGATGAGAAAATCAGCAGGGTATTCCCATGAGTCCAAGGTGACTACTATATCCTCTATAAAACTATATGGAGTGACAATTGAACTATCAACAAGTTGTAACACTGTTGGAGTTGTTCTCAAGCCCTCTATACTTAGTCTATGCATTGTATCTTTGGTCATTACATTTATGGCTTCTCCCAAATCCACTAAAGCATTTTTAACAGAGTGTCCATTTATTATCAAATCAACAACTGGGCTTCCAAGGTCTGAATACTTGGGTATAACTACCTTGCCCAACATGATATCCGCAAGTTGTCATATGAAATGAACTATTTGTGGGTCTTTCTTCTTCCTTCCAGGATTTTTAAGGCATTCTTCCTTAATAGCTTTTCTATAGATAAGAACGTCTTTGATAGCTTGGAATAGTGGGATTTAGATGTGCATGTTTTTCAGCTATTCAAGAATATCAAACAACATTTCTTCTTAGGATATAGGTTGTTCTATGGTGAGCCTATGTGGAAAAGGAGGATCAAATGAGGTTTTAACATCAGTTTTGCTGGATTTGTGAGTTGATTGGGTGGAATTTTGTAGTGTAGCCTCTAGAAGAGGTGCTGATGCTGCAGGAGTGTTTGCAACTTCTGTGATAATAGGATGTTCAGGTGCAGGCAGAGTGTTATCAGACCTAAAATGGATATCAGATATCTCTAGTGCGTAGGCATGGTAATGTTGAGTATCTATGGTATACATTGGCTGCTGTTGTTGCTTGTTATTGGGATTAGACTGCGGCTAAGAAGGTAATTGGATTGGCTTTGGATTAGGACTAGTGGCTGAAGGAGGTGGAATTATTGCAGGAGAAGGCACTGGAGGTGGTAACTGTGGAAAAATAGGATTTTGGTTAGGCCACTGTGGAGGCCCCCTCGATTGGTTATTTTGATGCCAATTTCCTTGTGGTGGTTTCCATTGATTATGAGGCTGAGGCCATTGGTTATTCTGTTGGTTAGGCCACTAGTTATTTTTATGGTTAGGCCACTGGTTATTTTACTGGTTAGGCCACTGGTTATTTTTCTAGTTAGGCCACTGGTTATTCCAGGTAGGCTGAGAGTACTGAGAAGGATTCTGATAAATTTGATTTTTCTATTGATTATTGTAAGGATTTGAAAATTGTAATGGATCCTAAGGCATACCTTGTCTTGAAGCCCATGGTCGATGTTGAACAATGAAGAACACCTGCTTGTCGTCTCCTTCTATCTTCATGTACTCGGTAGGCAAATGTTGATTCTCCAGGTTCACCACTAGCTTGCATCCATGATCTTTCTTTTTTTTACGATAATGAGGACAATACTCAGCTAACTGTGATTTAGCATCTGCATGCTTCTTCTTGGTAGTCATGGTGTCAAGATGTGTAGCAACATCATTAATGATGTCTTGCTTGAAATTCGCAAGCATGTTAGATATCTCTAGCTTGGAAATGCCCGAACTAATCCCTTTAGTGACTGTGGACTGATATCCTCTACCTTTCTTCATAGTTGATGTAGAGTAGTTGAGACAAATTTTCTTGAGATCACCCCAAGAATATTGGGATATGTCCCCACCAGCCATGAGGTCTAGTGCTTCAAGACAACTGTCGTTTACTCCTCTTAAGAAGACTAGTTTCTGTGAATCCCCAGCTAGCACATGTTGGGGATTCTTCTGCATTGTGTATAAGAAATGTGAAACATAACCCTCGAAGGTTTCATCCTCCTTTTGCAAAATTCTAAAAATGCCATCTCCCCTTGGGAAACTCCACTTGCAATAATCTTTGTATTTTTGTAGAAACAAAGTCTGCATCTCATCCCAGGTGTTTGCTGCATTTTCTCCTAAGCCCATGAACTATCATAAGGATGACTCTTTCAGTGTTGCCGAAAATAGTTTGAGTTTGTGGGCATCAGTGTTATAGTCAAAGCTATGACAGAGGATGTTGAAATTGAAAAAAAAGGTGTCAAGATCTTCAGTTATCAGGCCATAAAACTTTGGAAGTGCGGTAGTGAGTATATTTTTGAGATTAGCATTGTTTATAAGGCTCGAAAGAGGAAACAGGAAAGTAGGTTGTGCCATTAATGGAGGTATTGGGAACTGGATTTATTTCTGGAAAGGAATATTAGCTATAGGATTGTTAACAATAGGTGCGTTTGGGTTAGAATTATCGAGAAAGCTAGCCAAAATTTTAGCAAAAGGCTGAAGACCACTTATATCAAAAGGCTCTGCTCTAGAGGAAGATGCTGCAGGAATTTCAGGACTTGCGTCAACAAAAGGTAACTCAACTTCTTCAACTGATTCATTAAAATTTGTAGACTCTCCTGGTAGAAATCTTCCATATTCATCTCTTCTTCTTCCCCTTTGATGCATGCAAATGAATTCTTCACACTTGTAAAGAAAATTTAGGACTGCAAACCACTATCTAAAAGCTATCTAGAAATGAAAAAGATGACTAAGAAAGTTTCTCAGCTTGACACCATCCCTGGCAACGGTGCCAAAAACGAACCGCCTCATAATAGGTGCTTAGTAATTGTTCCCAAATCCTCTCTTAGGAATAGTTTATTCAATCAAAGGATAACTTCTCCCACCATGAGGTGTATTTAGTTTTTCAACCTAGGGACGTATACTTGAAATGGTACGACGCAATATGTGCACCAATTCCCTTAAAGAGTCATTGTACCTATGCTGCAGGAAGGTAAAATGCATGAAAGGAATCTATACTAGAGTTGTAGGAAATGAAACACACTTAATCCTTATTGAAATGAATGCTACAAATTGTAAAATCTACTTAAGCCTATTCTTTCAACCTAGAGAATTCACTATAACTATCCTTGCAGGTGCTGCAGGAACATTCACAAAGTACAATGCTACAGGAAGAAACTGTAATCTTCTATCTAAAATGCTGGGAATGCTGAAAGTAAATCTACTCTACTCTATTCTAGTCCACCTCCCAAGTGGGCCCCCTTGGTCAACTTCTGCTAGTCTACTAACACAAAAGATAAACCAAAAGTCACTTCATTATATTTCAAGAACTAATTACATAAGAATGATACATAAAATGGTAATGAACTTTCTGTTCAAGATGCAACAAACAATGTATTCCAAAAATTTTTGAACTTACAAACTAACAATCAAATCCCTATAAATAGAGGATCGACACTTTATTCTAAAACAAAAATAAAAGATCCAACTGAAATCACACCAAAGAATAAAAGGGGAACCCAACAACCCACAAAATATGTAATGAAGTCTAGGCGACCAACTCAACATGATGATGAGCATAGAGGGAATATAGCAGCGCTACATTCCTACATTTCTGGAATAGTGGCTCCTCTTTTGTAGTAGCCATGTCTTCTGGTGCCATGATGGTTACCCGTAGCAGCTAGACTTCAACATCCTCTTTTAAATGCTATTGACCACTCTTAAATTGCTCCTACTTCCTGGCAGGTTAGTTATCATGCATAAATATTCATACAAGTAAACTTAATCAAATTGATCCAAATATTAGAACACATATTCTGATTGCTATATAAAATACTGCAATAAATAAATAAATAAATAAATATATATATATATATATATGTATATATATATATATATATATAATACTGGAAAAACATGACATAACTATCTACCCATGGGTTTGACAGTTCTAATTGTAATTTAACACAAGTTCAACTGATTATAAGTCCACAAATGTTTTGGTAATACTTAAAAACAAAGTACTAAGATCAATATACTAGAGACAGTAAATGGTCTCATCAATGATATTATTTTTGTAGGTAATGACACTTTATGTAAAGGATTTGGTGATGAAATGAGAAAAGAGTTTGAGATTTCAATGATAGGAGAGATTAAGTTCTATCTAGGTCTACAAATACATCAAGTTACTGGAGGAATCTACATTACATAAGCCAAGTACATCAAAAAGATTCTTAAAACTTTTGGTATGCAAACCCGTTGGAACACCTATGGTTACTGGATATAAATTATCAAAAGAGGATGAAACACAAGAGGTGGATAATACTCTTTATCGATCCATGATTGGTAAATTGCAGTATGTTGTTCACAACAAACCTGATATAGCACACACTATTGGAATCACAGCAAGATTTTCTTCTAATCCAAAAGAAACACATATTTTTACTGTAAAAAGGATTTTGAGATATCTGAAAGGCACATAAGGGTTTGGTTTATTGTACAAAAAAGGAGGTACTTTTGATCTGCAAGTCTACACTGATACAGATTGGGCTGGAAATGTTGATGACAGAAAAAGTAGTAGTGGAGGCGCATTCTGATGAACTATAACTGATTGAATGTTTGAAGATGTTAAGTTGATGATCACTGAGCTGCAGAAAGTTAACGCAAGAGATTGAATCATTTAATGTATTGTATTGTCATTGATGTCAACTTGATATAATCTGATTGGTCATATACATATTGTCAAAGACTTCAAAGAACCAAAGAGATAAAGGTTATGTTATCAGTAATGCATAAAAGTTCAGTATACACCAAGTGACAAAAAACACCGATGAAAAGTGCACACCGATGGATAGAGAACCCTAAGAAGAGTCCCAGTGATACCCAAGCAAGAATTAATGAGAAGAACCAAAGTGATACCCGAGCAGAATTGAAAGTCACAGTGTTTCCTGACGGATAGACAACCCCAACAGACAGAGATGCCTGAGTACAACTGAAGTCAAGACCAAGCAAACAAGGAGTTAAACACTGATTAGAACTGAAGTTTGAAAATGAAAAAAGACTTAGCTGGTAGGAGCTAAATATAGAGTTAACTGTTTGATTACATTGTTTTCATCGACCAGTTAAAAGCTAGAGATAAGCTAGAGATTTAAAGCTAGTTTTATTCCAGTTATCAAAAAGAAATCTATGGGATAAAACTAAAGAAAGATTTAAATCAAGAATGGAGAGATTTGCGGATCACATCAAGAAAAAGAAAAAGACAAGGAATTAGAAAATGTGAAATCATGTCTATAAAAGTGACAAGCTAATTCATTATTAAAAAAGAGGAATGCTGAAGAGAATTCTGGTGAAGATAGAAGTCTTCATACAAATATGATCAAACAAGCTGAAGAAGAAAGCTAATATTTCTGCGGACACCGAGCAACTGAGAAGCAACAGCATTCACCGAGCGGAAAGAAGTGGAGCAAAGGAACATAAGAGAACATTGATCAGAAAGGTGTTATGAGCTTATAATAGATCTAACCATCTGCAAGATTAAGTTGTATTTATGAAAAAATCATATACTATTTTAGTTTAACCATTGATTCAAAATATCTCTTAACAGAGTAGGATCTAACCATCCTTTATATATTGAGATACATCCCAAGTAGTATCAAAAGGTTTCTCATGAATATAGCATAGTGAATGCCAGATATCAAGTGTCAAACTGTTAGTTTTAAATCCTCTAACAAGGTTGCACTTAATAGTGTGTTTGTAACCTTTAACAGGGTTGGCTCTTCACCGAGATCACTTCAAAAGAGTGAAATTTTGGGTTACCGGTCCCAAGTGGGTTCTCTCCTAACAGGGTTTCCACGTTAAAAATCCATGTGTCAAATGTGTATATGGTTCATTTCTTTGATGTTTTTCTTTAGACATTACTAAAATAGGATTGTTTGGTAAAAACTAAGTTATTTACTGTATTTCGATAAAGACTAGATTGCTATTTGGTAAAGCTTAAGAAAAAGGATAAACAATATACTCCAAGCAGTAGTTATTTGATAAGATTATTTAAAGGCATACATCTTGTAGGACTGAAGATAACTATAGGTTTTTTATATGTGGTATAAAGTTTTGGGTTGATTTATTGGATTAATTATTGAGGCCACTGATTCACCCCCCCTCTCATTTATTCTAACAATTGGTATCAGAGCTTGTGTGCTTAAAAAGGGAGTTTAAAGACTCAAGAAAAAGATCACAAGGTGAGCAAAAGGGATGTGCCTAAGTTGAACAAGGACAACTTTGCATCATGGAAAAGAAGGATAAGAATCCACCTATTAGGTATTAGAAATGATGTTACTCAATACTTAGATACTGAATTTTTTTGCCTACTGGAGCTCCAACAGTTGATCAAAATTCTATGATGATAGAACTTGCTTCCTCACTCTCTGATGATAAATTTGAAGATGTCAAATCATGCACCACTACAAAGAAAATGTGGGACAAATTGAAGCTAGTACATGGAGGAGATAAGAATGTGCTAAGAGCTAAGGTAGAAAGCCTAAGAGGAAGGTTTGATGACCTAAGAATGAAAGAACGAGAAAACACCACTCAATACAGTTGCAGAATCAAAGAGGTTGTAAATCCTATCCGAGGAGTAGGAGGTGTACTTGAAGAAGAAATAGTGGTAAGTAAAATCCTAAGAACCTTACTGCCTGTTTATGCTATTAGAGTATTGTTATCATTTTAGTTGCACACTAAATTGATAAATTGATTGTTATCTTACATTGAATTATGAATTTTATAGTTGTTGTCTTAAGTTGCAGAATTGTTCAAATTTAGAAGATAGAAGTACACATACAACATTCCAACTATAAACATCAAAAAGATTGCATAAAGGTACATCCATTCAACACTACTATTCAGATATTGAAGACAAAATACCTTATTATTGCATTCATATTAACACTGATGTTGTTCTCTAAGTATTGATCTAATTTAAATTTTCAAATTTATAAATTGATCATTACATTGAACATTCAAAGTAAATGTAATAAACAAGAATTCCTTTATAGGTTACATTTTTCAGTTGGAAACATTGAGAAAATATACTATATTGAAAGTAAAAAGAAGCATGCTAGTAGTATGGAATAGGGGTACCATGCATTGTCTTATTGTATGATTGTTGTCAGCTGGTCTTATGCATGTTGGGGTTGAGCAATTGTGTCATTTGGGTCCTCATGACTTCTGCCTTGTCTCATCCTAAGTCTTTTATATCTTTACCTGCATCATGAGAGAAAAAATGGTGTTAGATCTAGATGGATCTAAGAAATGCATGAAAGTAAAAAAAAAAAACATACTACTATTATCAACTCTTTTGGTACTGCATATTTATCAGGTAACATCAATGCAATAACCAAGTATACATTTGCATTAACTAAATAAAGTATCAAAGAGACATAATTTTGTGAAACCTTTTACTGCATATAGTTTTTATCCTGCATTAGGAAAGAATTGCTATTTAGGAAGCAGAGCATCTACATGTCAAGTCAATAAATCCAACCATCAAACCCACATTCATACATAAATGCCATCCCACATGACATTTACATATAAACATGGATTAACTGATTGAATCCATTAACCTAACATAGGGACTTGGTGGTGTGTGAAAGCGAGAGATGTCCACAAATTCTAAAGTATGATATGCAGAAAGAAGAGAAACACAATACACAATAATTGTTACAAAGTGCATAAATACTATTACAATTCAACAATGTTGATGCAAATATGAAAAGCCGACATGCTGTTATAAAAAATTCTGAAAATGAAAATATGGATGCTCCAAATTAAAATAGAATAGTAATACAATGCTAAGAGATGCATATGAGGAGAATGATGCAATACAGATGAATGTTCCTAATTGAGAAGTGTTACAACCAATAGGGAACATTCCAGATTAACTAAGGTAACATTGTACCTTATTACTGTACAAATGCAAGCATGAGATACTATGTAATGTTGTTTTGAAACAATGCACTAAGAATAATTCAGAAAAATAGGAAACACTAATGCTGTCACAGATTAGAATGCATATGTAAATGATCTAACTGTTTTATTATCAAAAATGGAAAATCATATATACATGGTTCAATCATCAATTGACATCACATAAGTACTTTATCTCATTACTGTTCTAAATATTATCACCTCTGAATAAAAGCTATGGAAAAAGAAAGTAGTGATATCCATTTTATAACAATAGGCATATACAAAATGAAATATCAGTATTGTTGTTATAATTGATTTATGTGTAGAAGAGAATGAACATGTGCAAAAGGTGGAGTCAACAATGATGTATTAAGATATACAATGATTCAGAAAAAGGAAGAGTTTGTCACTGATAGTGTCCAAGTGGAGAATCAAACAGTGTGCCATATATGTTCAGAACTCAGAATGTAGTAAAACAAAGGGTAGTCATGTTATGCATTTGAATCCACTGAAGAATCAAATGGTGCTATGGTAATTCATACTTTTAGAGAATGAAGTTAATTTTAGCATCTATGTGTTTTAATGGTTCAAATCGATTTACATAGCAGAAAGATGAAGAAAACAATTTTATTCTAATATGTGTAAATGCAATGTGATGGGTATTCATCAGCTAGGTAATGCTGTCATAACAAGGTTCATATTTGAATCAATTCAGAGAGTTCAATGCATGCAGTAGACATAGTCAAAAAGGCAAGATATGCATAATGAGTTTCATGTTGTAAACATTGCCCATGGGAGTCACGAGCCCATGCTTGAACCCCATGGGTAATGATTCATTTAAAATTATGTAAACAATATATTCATACATTACTTCTTGCACATAAGTCGCATATTAAAAAAAAGAATGTTGGTTCACAAGTGTCATTTTTGGCATTTTCATAGACTGAATTGTTTGTTATGTTCACTAATCTAACAAGTTTATAATGTTGTTGTTCGGAAAGCTTAACAAAACATTTTGCAGTGTTTCAAGCTAGCTGGTTTTCACATAACAGTCATAGAGGAAAAGATGCTTTTCAAGATGCTACATCAAAATTCCAAAAATGTTCTAAAATAGTCATAATCAAGTGCCATGATACAGTTACATAGTTACTAGTATTGCATATCTTTGCTAAATTCAAAGAACAAATTCAGTAAAATCATTGATTATTGCCGGTAAAAGAGAAATGCTACAAAATTGAGCTTTAAAGTTTAAAAAAATGTTTTCAGTTTGTATTTAGTGGATGTTATGAGCCCATGCTCAAACTTCATTAAATATCATTATGATGTCTTTGGATGTCATGAGCCCGTGCTTAAACTCCTTGGACATTAAACAAACATTTTTCATCTTTTTGCATTTCTTATTAAAGTTCAAATTCAACATAAAAAAGAGAGTTGTATTCAAGCATGGTAATATGTGCCAGTAAATCTTTGGATATTCTTTGGTTTTAGTATTGAATTCAATTCAAAGTGACTGCTCTTATTCATAAGTCTTGTAAAGCTGAAATAAAAATGATTGGTGCATTATAACAAAAATGACTGTGTTATGGAAGGGTATGAGATAGTAAGATTTTCAAAGCTTATTATTCATTTATGGAAGAGAAATTACAGTGAGCATAATGGTTTGGTTTCAATAATGGGCTAGTGTGTACAATATTGTTAAAATGGTAAAGTTTTATGTGCATCTACAGCCGAGCCCTAAATTCCTTGTATTTATCTATCGAGCTCCTGTAGGAGTTCTCATGAGAAAAAAAAATGAACAAAGATGTACTTCACAGGTAAGATACAAAGTGGGTTTTCATTTTTGTGCACCAAGACATCATTTTTATGTGCTACCAAAAAATGAAGAAATAGGGATACAAGAATGTTTTAAAACTACAGACAATAACGCAAGACAAAATGGTCAAATTTAGTAAAATACAAAATTTGAGAAGAGTTTTGAATGACTTATCTTCATGTTTCTCGATATTTTATGCAATAAAGTGTGTGCTTGACGTCAAGTTTCAATCATCTCGATAAGAGTCTTAAGATAAGGCTGAGAGATGTCATAGTTAGTGCCAAGTTATATTTTTACATCTCTTAGGCACAACTTAAGATGTACCGAGATGATTGAAGAAGACCCAAAAGTGATGTAGTTGTAAGATGTAGAGACCCACATCAAAAGTGAGTTCCTTCAAATTTCATGCTCGAACTTTGCCAGTTGAAAGAATCAAAGCTTACCAGTAAAGCCGAGAATGAAGATGAAGGAACTCGTGCTCGAAGCCGAGTTACAGCTAGACTGTGACTTATGATTTAGATAAGACTCACAACCCGAGAGCCATTCATTCATAGATGAAATCCTAGAAAGGAGCCGTAAGTCAGGGTTCAACTACAAGATATACAAAGATAGACTCAAGGTTTCAGCCATAACCCAAATGAGAAACCCATAATTAGATACCTGTTTGAGGCTGAGAAATGTGAAGCCCGAGTTTATTAACTCACGGACTATGAGTCATGTTTCACAATTTTTCCAAGATGATAGGCTGAGATTCAAAACTAAATGATGAAGCAACAGTCAAATGCTAAAGAACAAGCAAACAAATCTCCAGATTACAGTTAGAACACTCAAGCCTCCATTCTTCAAACTCTTAGTCTAGATCCGATGCTAGGGAGTGAACCATCGAAGATAGAGAACTCCATGACAATCAACCCAAGCTTCATTCATGAATTTTACCAGAGTTTCCTTGCAGTTAGGGTTTCATCTCTTCTTGATTCTTCCCTGCAAAGCTAAATAATAACACAAAGTTTGAAGATTGACAAGTGGTATTGAGATTTTGGAGTCTGCATAGCAAACACATTGAATGTCATTAAGGCATATGTCCAATCCTGCAGGCCTCGAGATTTTAACAGTGCCACCTCACTGCCTTCATATTCACATAGTATGCAAGTGAGAAGAGTGGTCATGTCGACCCTCTTCCACTTAGCATTTTTAGACTTAGGGATTTATTTCCTAGGTCTATTTTATAAAGTAGTGTAGATTTTGTTATTGTTTTGAATTTTATTAAAAATTTAATCACATAAATATTGGTAAAACAATGTAAAAAGGATTTATATCTTTTATTAAAACCAATATTTAGGGCACTATTCATGGTGATAGGCTAAGATTGTGGCACATTTTTTGGCCAATTTAGGGCAAACAAGTAAGGCCTAGGACTTATTATAAAACTAGTTTTCATTATCAATTTTAGGGGGTTCAAAATTGGAGAGGGAAGTTGTATTAGTGAACATATCATTACTTTGCACTTGTTTTTGTATTTTGTAACCAATTTTGTAGATTTTGAAGATAATAAAGCTGGGCTTATTATTCACATATTTTTCTGAGTTCTGTCATCAATCCTTTCAAGTTTTTCTGCATTTAAGTGTTTATCCCTTTCAAGCATAGATTAGTGAATTGCTCTAAATTCCTATTCTAAGTTATAAAGAATTACCATTAGTGGCACCAAACCCTAATAGTGGATTTTAAACCATCCTAGGTGTTTAGAAGTGAAAATTATTACAAAATTCAGTAATGTGTAGCTTGTAGGTATAGTCTTTCAATTCTGACAAATCTGTATCCATTTTTTTGTATCACCTTCTTAATTAGTATTATCTTTCAGTTATCTTTCTCCCTTTTCCCAAAACCATAAAATTTAGCATTAGGTGATATCCTAAATCTAATAGGAACTAGCCTAGAATCCAGAGATTCATTCTCTCATCCACCAAGGAGAATGTTTCCATGTTCCAACAGGATGGCTAGATTCTGCATCCAGCTATAGTTGCAATCCTGATTGACAACAGTTTTTGGCACGCCCAGTGGGACCTGAACTGCTACACAGTTCTTTCAAGTTATTATTTCTTATTGCTATTTTGGTGTGAACAACAATATTTTTTCCTTTGAGAAGGTATTTTACCAAACACCTAGCGACTTTGTTTAAAGGTTTTTCTGTAGATTCAATTGCAAACTTGTTTTAATGAGAAGGACTCCTACAAGAGCCGAAAGTGAAGGGTTCATTTATCAAGAGTTACAACCTAGCAGAAGAGGTGGCAGTTCAACAAGGAAAAATAGAGCATCTCAAGCTACAGGAGAATCATCCTCTTTTCTCAGGGGATCTGATTTTTCATTATTTGAAAATCCTATCTTTGAGGATCAAGCTCCCATTTCTAAAAGCCACGAGGTAATTATTGAAGATTTTGGTTTTCCTAAAGATTTAAGTGTTATTGATAATTATGGATCAAAGTTACCAATTTTTGAAGAATCGACAAAAGATCATCTCGCTGTTGTAGCATCCACAAGCGGTACTACTACCCCAGGATTGAAAAAATATCAAAGGAAGGTAACGCAAGTTAACAAATCTATTTTTCAATCTGTAGTCTAGTAGAAAGTGAAAACTGTAGTTCAGCAGCAAGTACCACTGATACAGATGGCTCATAATTTTCCATTTGTGGCCTTTGATGCTGGCAGCCCATTGCAAATTGTCATTCATTATGACATTCCACCAGTAGAACTAAAAAGTTTGACATATTTTAATGGTGAGAATCATATTTCAGCAATTGAGAATATTAAAGATATTGCTAATTTATGTGGATTACATCAAGTTACTCATGATGATGTAGCATTAAAACTATTAGTGGCTTCACTCAAGGGTAAAGAATTAGTCTGGTTTAGAAGTTTGTCAGTTAACTCTATTGGTACATGGGATGAGTTATGTATTGTTTTGATCAGTAAGTTTGAAGATAGATTAGATAATTTGTCTTTGGTTGAGTAGTTAACTACTATTAAGAGAAATATCAATGAACATATTTCTGATTTAAACTTTAGTTTTCAACGAACTTGGGATAGAATTCCAAGATCTGTTAAGCCATCTAATGACTATGCATTTATGTTCTATTTGAAAGCATTTAACAATGATATTGCACTTATGATACATTCTATGGGAGGTAATACCTTACCAAATGCTTATGTTATTGCTGTTAGAGTAGAGAACAACTTGATACAAGCTGGAAAATTACCTCTAAGGCCTCCAATGCCTTATTGTGCAGAGATACAACCAGTAGTACCAGTTGTTATACCACCTATTACTATTTTTCCTCCATTACTAGCACTTAATATGTAGGTTTTAGCAGAAGAACATGCTACTTCAACCCCTATTAGAGAGATAAATGAGCGGACTATGGAGCTAAAAGATACAAATGACAACATTTTGAGAAATTTGCAGAATTATGGCAATGAGATAATGAACCTAAAGAGGCAACAAGGCCAATACAATAGGCCTCCATAAGCTGCTTACCAGCAGAATAGGCCAATGAATCAAGTTTCTGGTTCAAATCAGCCTAGGCAAGCCCAAGGGCAACAAATAAATTACAATCAAAGAGCTGGTCAAGCATATAATTATGCAACTCCAAGTATTTCCAAGGAGTTAACAGTAATTCCTCTAGTTAATTATGTGTAAGAAGTAGAATGGTGCAACACATGCAATGATGGGCACTATTGGTTGGATTGCCCTCATGCACTTGAAGCTAGAAGATAGGATGTTTTGAAAGGATAGCACATTAATAATAAATCTAAGGTATAGTATGATCAATCACAAATACAAGGTAATCCTGATGTGTCTTTGGTGAATTTCAATAATGATGAAACTATTTTAGCAGCAAATTTTGACCCCAATCAAGTGTGGAGACCAATGGAAGCAGGAAAAAGGTCAAAAGTAAAGGCTGGAAATGATCAACAACCAAATGATACAATACAATAGCAGACAGAGCAACATTTAGAAGCTCAATAAGGAGAAGAACAGTCAATCCAGACAACAAGTGAGCCTGCTATTTTAAAACAACACCAAAAGGTTAGTATCCAAAGTTTCAATATAGTTAATCATTTGAAACAGATAAATGTTCCCCTGTCCATGTGGGATGTTCTATCTCTTCTAGGCCAAAGAGACATGTTAAAAGAGGCATTACAAACACTCACGTTTTCTGATGAAACTTTGTCTCAATAGAATCCTAAGGTTTTAGTTGCTGCAAGTACAAGCACATCCCAATAATTAGCTAAGTTGATTAAACCTCCTCCATTTTATGTCACTGTCATTATAGGTTAGCACCTAGTCCACAATTGCATGATTGATTCTTGTGCTACTAGCTCGATTATGCCAAAGAAAATTGTAGACCAGCTAGGCCTCAAATATGAGCTACTTGAAAGAGGAGTAGTCGAATTAGATGGGACAATAGTTGCAACTGGAGGACTCATAAGGGATCTTGATTTAACGCTGCATGATTTTCCTAGTTTCTCAGTTCCTACGGATATATACATAATATATTTTCCTCCTAACTTCTCTATATGCTTATCAAGAGAATTTACTGCCAAGATAGGAGGTTATCTATCAATAGATTGGACTCACATGCTTTTCCACACAAAGTACGGTACTAAGGTCACTATACCCTCAGAACCAATTGCAAAATTATGTGTTGAACAGTATGTTGCTAGTGCTGGAAATGAATCAACAATTATATCATTTGATCAGGAGGAAATATCTAATGTTTTTGAAGCTCAAACACAAACAAGTAAGTTTCCTGATATGCTATTAGACGATTGGGCAACTGATAATGTAAGAATTTCATATGAACATATTGAGGAGCCAAGTTTGGGTAACTATGTTATCCATAAAGTTTTTGATTTTCTTCCAGCTATGGTAAGAAGTGCAAATTTAGATCCAGAACAACAATCTAGTGTTGTTTGGAAGTTATTTTTTGATGGTTCATGCAAAAAAATAGGTGCAGGAGGGGGTTGTATGCTAGTTTCACCAACAAATGAAAGGTATTATGCTTCTTTCAGATTCAATTTTAGTTGTACAAACTATGTTGCTGAATATGAAGCCCTCATAAATGGATTAAAGTGGGCCATTAAAAGAGGTGTTAGCTGTTTGCAAGTTTATGGTGATTCATAATTAATTGAGAATCAAGTTAGGAATGTACATGCAACCAATAATGATTTATTAAAAAATTACAGGCATGTTGTATGGGATTTGATTGAAGGTTTTGAAGCTTTTAATCTGCAGTCCATTCCTCGAAATGAGAACAAACATGCTGATAGGCTTGCTGCTATTGGAGCCCAGTATGATATCCCAACCAAAATAACAATAGTAAAGGGATTAATTATGTTAAAGTAATTGTTAGATCTGTTGTCCCTAACAATACTGATTGCTGGCAAGTTTTTGAATCTGACCAACATATTGTTAACTTTTTGAGAGAAGAAGCTAAGTTTGCACAGCCAAACCAACAAATATTGCAAGAGTAATATGAAGACCAGATCATTCAATTAAGGACAAATAAAATTTCCAAAGGTCTTGTGACCTTAGAATCTATTTTTGGTACCAATGATCAATTCAAAAAGGATAAATCCAGCTTGCAGATTAAAGATGAGCATTATGAGTAAATTTTTGTTGCAAAGGGTAAAGTGTTGAAAATTGGAAAGGTATGTACACCTAAAGAATGTCAATCCTTTGTTAACTTATGCAATGAATTTCATGATATTATTGCTTGGATTTATTCAGATTTGAAAGGATTTGATCCTAGTATTTCTTAGCACATAATTGAGTTAGAACCAGGAGCTAAGCCAGTTAGGAAAAAATAGAGGCCAATAAATCCAAAACTAGAGCCTCTCATGATTAAAGAATTAAATAAGTTGATTGAGAGAAATATCATTTTTCCAATAAAGCATACTTCATGGGTATCCAATTTGGTTCCTATTAGAAAGAAGAATGGAGAAATTAGATTATGTGTTGATTTTCCTGACTTGAACAAAGCTTCATTAAAGGATAGACATCCTTTACCTTCAATGGAATAAATCTTGCAGGTTGTTTCAGGTTCAAAATGGTTCTCATTACTGGATGATTTCTCTGGTTACAACCAGATTTTGGGGAAGGAAGAGGATAGGTTCAAAACAACATTTAAAACCAAATGGGGAACTATGGCTTATCAAAAGATGCCATTTGGTTTATCTAATGCAGGTGAAACCTTTCAAAAAGCTATGGACAAGGCCTTCATAAACTTAATGTACAGGTTTGTGCTTGTTTATTTAGATGATATAACTATTTTCTCAAAGAATGCATCAGAACACTTTCAACATTTGAGAATTATCTTTGAGAGATACAGGGAATATGGTATCTCTTTAAATCCCAAGAAAAGCATATTTTCTATCCATGAAGGAAAATTGTTGGGATTTATTGTTTCAAAAGAGGGTATCACTATTGAACCTGAAAGAGTAAGTGCTATCCTTGCTTTACCATTTCCTCTTCATAAAAAGGGCCTTCAAAGTTTCTTAGGAAGAATCAACTTTGTTAGAAGATTCATTCTAGATATTGCTGGATTACTAATGCCATTAACAACAATGCTCAAGAAAAATATTACTTTCAAATGGACAAAAGAAGGCAAACTCAGTTTTGAATTGATTAAGGTAGCATTAGCTACTGCCCCTACCTTGTTAAATCCTAACTTTTCAAAGGATTTCATTTTGTATGCATATGGGAATGTTGATAGTATTGCCGCCATGTTAGTTCAGAAAAATAATATAGATTGTGAGCAGTCTATAGCTTTTTTCAGTCAAGGAATTAAAGAATATGAGCTGCATTATTCTTTTGTTGAGAAACATGTACTTGCTATAATTAGAAGTCTGAAGAAATTCAGACATATGCTTTCTAACAATAAGATAAATTTGATGGTTGCACATCCTTTTGTCAAGGATTTTTTGCTGAAAAAGGATTTGAACACCAAAAGAGCTGGTTGGATCACAAAGGCAATGGAATATGACATTGAAATTAAAGTTACCAAGCTGGTAAGAGATAAGGGTTTATGTGAAAAACTTTTTGGAAATGGAGATAACACTCCAAAAGATGATTCTGAAGTGATTTTGGCTTTAGAAGACAATGAAAAAGTTGTTGTTCCAGATTTGCAGAATGATTGGGTGAAATAAATGGTTGATTTCTTGCAAACAGGACGTTGTCCTGAAGGTTTGGATAGATAAAAAAGAAGGTACTTTAGATTGCAATCCATACCTTATTGTTATTGAGTAATGTGCTGTATAGGAGAGATTATAATGGTGTATTGCTGAGATGTGTCAGTGGAGATCAGATTAATAAGGTCCTAGAAGAATTCCATGATGGACCAGTAGGTGGCCATTTTGCAGCAAGGACCACAACATTAAAAATCATGAAGGCTGGATATTTTTGGCCAAACCTATACAAAGATGCCTTCATTTGGGTGAGAAGGTGTTTGAAATGTGCTGTTTTCTCAAACAAGAAAAGGATAGAAGCTTTACCTCTTAATCCAATTCAAGTTGAGCAACCTTTTGTCAAATGGGGTTTGGATTTTAGTCCTATAAACCCATCATCAAATTCAGGTCATAGATATATATTGAAAACAACAAATTATTTTACTAAGTGGACTGAAGTTGTTGCATTGAAAGATGCAAATGAAACTTCAGTTTTGAATTTCTATGAAGATATGATTGCAAGGTTTGGATCACCTGAATCCATTTTTTTTTATAATTATTTTTTCTTTTTGGGCACAAGAATCACTGATTGGGAAGTAAAGAATAATGTTTATCTTAGTACATCGTACAATTGTTACCCACAAGGTAATGGACAAGCTGAATCAACAAATAAAAATCTGATTCGCATCATCAAGAGGACTATTGAAGACAACCAATGAGTTTGGAGCAGCAAGTTGAAGCAAGCCTTGTGGGCTGACAGGGTCACTCCAAAATGATCAACAGGTAACTCACCTTATAAGCTGGTTTATGGAAAAGAGGCAAGGTTGCCGATTTCAGTAGAGCTACCTAGTTTGAACCTGATTAAGGAATTGGATATGTTGGACCAACAACCCATGGAGGTAAGGTTGGCTGAATTGATAGAGTTAGAAGAGATTAGGAAGGGATCTTTTCAAAAGTTGGAAGAACATCATGCTCAAATGAAGAAGACACTTGACAGAAAAGCTATCACAAGAGTCTTTCAAGAAGGTGATTTGGTTCTGAAATGGGATGAGATGAAGAGAAAACCTGGTAAGCATTAAAAATTTGATGCCATTTGGGATGGTCCATTTGTGATTATAGAATGCAAGGCCCATAACGCTTTTCAGCTCTCAAACATGGAAGGAGAATAATTTCCAATCCTAGTTAATGAGATCCACCTCAAGCATTGCTTTTGAGGTTAGTTTGGTCTAAATAAGTGCTTTGCACATAGTTAGTTTCCTATTCTCACAATGGTCAAATTAAGAAGATACACACCATGCATAATAAAGAATCTATTGGGATTCCTGGTTATGAATAATGCATATCTCAATAACTCGATCATGGTGGGAAGAGAAGTGGTTTTACAACTAGTTTGATTTTCAGTTTTGAAGGTTAGCATGAATAGAAACAACAAGATCAATCACATGATATATGTATGAACATCATACCCATCATATGAGACATGGATAAATTTTGCTATCCTATATCATACGCATCATGCCCATACCTATACCATACAACTGAGGTTACTGTTCAAGCTCATTCTGCCTTTGAGTTTAGTTTTTTTCTATTTTTGGACAACATTTACCATCATCTCAATTATGTCCATCATATGATACATGGAAAAATTCCGCTGTATCATATCATAAAAATAGGTTCAGACAAAAATAATGAAGTGAAGTTGTTGTTCATGCATATTTTTTCTTTCTCTAAGTGCTGATCAGCACAATTTTTAGTTTTAGTTGCAGTTTTCAGTTAGTTTTCAGTTTGAAAAGTTCAGTTGTTCCTAAAGGTTGAAGACTTTGGCCCAATGGTTAAGCAAAAGGCAACTAATTTGATTTTGTTCAGCAGGCAAACACCCCTGAGAGGTCACCAGAAAATGTTATCATTTTAGTTGCACACTAAATTGATAAATTGATTGTTATCTTACATTGGATTATGAATTTTATAGTTGTTGTCTTAAGTTGTATAATTGTTCAAATTTAAAAGATAAAAGTACACATGCAACATACTAACTATAAACATCAGAAAGATTGCATAAATGTACATCTATTTAACACTACTATTCAGATATTGAAGACAAAATACCTTATTATTGCATTCATATTAACACTGATGTTGTTCTCTAAGTATTGATCTAATTTAAATTTTCAAATTCATAAATTGATCACAACATTGAACATTCAAAGTAAATGTAATAAGAAAGTATTCCTTTATAGGTTACATCTTTCAGTTGGAAACATTGAGAAGATATACAACACTGAAAATAAAAAGAAGCATGTTAGTAGTATGGAATATGGGTCCCATGCATTACCTTATTGTATGATTGTTGTCAGCTGGTTTTCTACATGTTGGGGTTGAGCAATTGTGTCATCTGGTTCCTCATGAATTCTTCCTTGTCTCATCCTAAGTCTTTTATATTTTTACCTGCATCATGAGAGAAAAAATGGTGTTAGATCTAGCTAGATCTAAGCAATGCATGAAAGTAAAAAAAAGTATACTACTATTATCAACTCTTTCGGTACTGCATATCTACCAGGTAACATCAATGCAATAACTGGGTATACATCTGCATTAACTAAATAAAGTATCAAAGGGACATAATTTTATGAAACCTTTTACTGCATATAGTTGTTATCCTGCATTAGGAAGGAATTTCTATTTAGGAAGCAAAGCATCCACATGTCAAGTCAATAAATCAAACCAACAAACCCACATTCATACATAAATGTCATCCCACATGACATTTACATATAAACACAGATTAACTAATTGAATCCATTAACCTAACATGGGGACTTGGTGGTGTGTGCAAGCGAGAGATGTCCACAAATTCTAAAGTATGATATGCAAAAAGAAGAGAAACACAGTACACAACAATTGTTACAAAGTGCATAAATACTGTTACAATTCAACAATGTTGATGCAAATATTCAAAGCTAACATGCTGTTATAAAAAATGCTGAAAATCAAAAGATGGATGCTCCAAATTAAAATAGAATGGCAATACAATGCTAAGAGATGCATATGAGGAGAATGATGCAATAAAGATGAATGTTCCTAATTGAGAAGTGTTACACCCAACAGGGAACAACTTGCAGATTAAATAAGGTAACATTGTACCTTATCACTGTACAAATGCAAGCATGAGATACTATGTAATGTTATTTTGAAACAATGCACTAAGAATAATTTAGAAAAATAGGAAACACTAATGTTGTTACAAATTAGACTGCATATGTAAAAGATCTAACTATGTTATTATCAAAAATGGAAAATCATATATACATGGTTCAATCATCAATTAACATCACATAAGTACTTTATCTCATTACTGTTCTGAATATTATTATCTCTGAATAAAAGCTATGGAAAAAGAAAGCAGTGATATCCATTTTATAACAATAGGCATATACAAAATGAAATATCAGTATTGTTGTTATAAGTGATGTATGTGCAAAAGAGAATGAACATGTGCAAAAGGTGTAGTCAATAATGATGTATTCAAATATACAATGATTCAGAAAAAGGAAGAGTTTGTCACTGATAGTGTCCAAGTGGAGAATTAAACAGTGTGCCATATATTTTTAAAACTCAGAATGTAGCAAAACAAAGTGTATTCATGTTATGGCTTTGAATCCATTGAAGAATCAAATGGTATTGTGGTAATTCATGCTTTCAGAGAATGAAGTTAATTTTAGCATCTATGTGTTTTAATGGTTAAAACCGATTTACATAATAGTAAGATCAAGCAAACAATTTTATTCTAATATGTGGAAATGCAATGTGATGGGTATTCATCAGCTTGGTAATGCTGTCATAACAAGGTTTATATTTGAATCAATTCAAAGAGTTCAATGCATGTAGTAGACACAGTAAAAAAGATAATATATGCATAATGAGTTTCATGTTGTAAACATTTCCCATGGGAGTCATGAGCCCGTGCTCAAACCCCATGGGTAATGGTTCATTTAAAATTATGTAAATAGTATATTCATACATTAATTCTTGCACATAAGCTGCATATTTTGAAACAAGAATGTTGGTTCACAAGTGTCATTTTTGGCATTTTCATAAACTGAATTGTTTATTATGTTCACTAATCTAACAAGTTTATATTGTTGTTGTTCGGAAAGCTTAACAAAACATTTTTGTAGTGTTTCAAGCTGGCTGGTTTTCACATCACGGTCATAGAGGAAAAGATGCTACATCAAAATGCAAAAAGTGTTCTAAAACAGTCATAATCAAGTGCCATGATACAGTTACATAGTTACTAGTATTGCATATCTTTGCTGAATTCAAAGAACAAATTCAGTAAAATCATTGATCATTGCCGGTAAAAGAGAAATGCTACAAAATTGACTTTTAAAGTTAAAAAAAAATGTTTTCAGTTTGTATTTAGTGGATGTCACGAGCCCATGCTCAAACTTCATTAAATAGAATTCTAATGTCTTTGGATGTCACGAGCCCGTGCTTGAACTCCTTGGACATTAAACAAACATTTTTCATCTTTTTACATTTCTTATTAAAGTTCAGATTCAACATTAAAAAGAGAGTTGTATTCAAGCCTGGTAATATGTGCCAGTAATTCTTTGGATATTCTTTGTTTTCAGTATTGAATTCAATTCAAAGTGACTGTTCTTATTCATAAGTCTTGTAAATCTAAAATAAAAATGAATGGTGCATTATAACAAAAATGACTGTGTTATGGAAGGGTATAAGCTAGTAAGATTTTCAAAGCTTATTATTCATTTATGGAAGAGCAATTACAGTGAGCATAATGGTTTGGTTTCAATAATGAGGAAGTGTGTACAATATGGTTAAAATAGTAAAGTTTTATGTGCATCTACAGTGGAGCCCTAAAGTCCTTGTATTTATCTATCGAGCTGCTGTAGGATTTCTCACGAGAAAAAAAAAAAAAAATATGAACAAAGATGTACTTCACAGGCAAGAGAAAAAGTGGGTTTTCATTTTTGTGCACCAAGACATCATTTTTATGTGCTACCAAAAGATGAAGAAATAGGGATACAAGAATGTTTTAAAACTACAGACAACAATGCAAGACAAAATGGTCAAATTTAGTAAAATACAAAATTTGAGAAGAGTTTTGAATGACTTATCTTCATATTTCTTGATATTTTATGCAATAAAGTGTGTGCTCAACGTCAAGTTTCAATCATCTCGATAAGAGTCTTAAGATGTGGCTAAGAGATGCCATAGTTAGTGCCAAGTTATATTTTTACATCTCTCAAGAACATCTTAAGCTGTACCGAGATTATTGAAGAAGACCCAAAAGTGATGTAGTTGTAAGATGTAGAGACCCACATCAAAAGTGAGTTCCTTCAAATTTCATGCTCGAACTTTGCCAGTTGAAAGAATCAAAGCTTACCAGTAAAGTCAAGAATGAAGATGAAGGAACTCGTGCTCGAAGCCGAGTTACAACTAGAATGTGACTTATGATTCAGATAAGACTCATAGCCTAGGAGTCGTTCATTCACATATGCAAGCTTAGAAAGGAGCCACAAGTCAAGGGTCAGCTACAGGATGTACAAATATAGAATGAAGGTTTCAGCCATAACCCAAATGAGAAACACACAGCTACATACCTATTTAAAGCCGAGAAATGTGAAGCCTGAGTTTATTAACTCACAGACTGTGAGTCATGTTTCATAGTTTTTCCAAGATCATAGGCCGAGCTTCAAAACTAAATGATGAAGCAACAGTCAAATGCCAAAGAACAATCAAACAAATCTCCAAATTACAGTTAGAACACTCAAGTCTCCATTCTTCAAACTCTCAGTCCAGATCTGATGCCAGGGAGTGAACCATCAAAGAAAGAGAACTCCATGATAATCAACCCGAGATTCATTCATGAATTTTACCATAGTTTTCTTGCAGTTAGGGTTTCATCTCTTCCTGATTCTTCTCTATGAACCTAAACAATAACACAAAGTTCAAAGATTGACAAGTGGTTTTGAGATTTTGGAGTCTGCATAGCAAAGGCATTGAATGTCATTAAGGCATATGTCCAATCCTACAAGCCTCAAGATTTCAACAGTGCCACCTCACTGCCTTCATATTCACATAGTATGCAAGTGGGAAGAGTGGTCATGTTGACCCTCTTCCACTTAGCATCTTTAAACTTAGGGATTTATTTCCTAGGTCTATTTTATAAGGTAGTGTAGATTTTGTTATTGTTTTGAATTTTATTAAAAATTTAATCACATAAATATTGGTAAAACAATGTAAAAAGGATATATATCCTTTATTAAAACCAATATTTAGGGCACTAGTCATGGTGATATGCTAAGATTGTGGTACATTTTTTGGCCAATTTAGGGCAAACAAGTAAGGCTTAGATTTTTGAATTTGAAGCTAGGGCTTATTATAAACTGGTTTTCATTATCAATTTTAGGGGGTTCAGAATTGGAGAGGGAAGTTGTATTAGTGAACATATTGTTACTTTGCACTTCTTTTTGTATTTTGCAACCAATTTTGCAGAACTGAAGATAATAAAGCTGGCCTTATTATTCACATATTTTTGTAAGTTATGTCATCAATCCTTTCAATTTTTTCTGCATTTAAGTGTTTATCCCTTTCAAGCATAGATTAGTGAATTGCTTTAAATTCCTATTCTAAGTTATAAAGAATTAACCTTTTGTAGAAATTGCCTGTTTGTTGGTTGAATTCGTACCTTTAGTGGCACCAAACCCTAATAGTGGATTTTAAACCATCCTAGGTGTTGAGAAGTGAAAATTATTGTAGAATTCAGTAATGTGTAGCTTGTAGGTACAGCCTTTCAATTCTAACAAATCTGTATCCTTTTTTTTTGTATCACCTTCTTAATTAGTATTCTCTTTCAGTTATCTCTCTCCCTTTTCCCAAAACCATAAAAGTCAGCATTAGGTGATATCCCAAATCTAATAGGAACTAGCCTAGAATCTGGAGATTCCTTCTCTCATCCACCAAGGAGAATGTTTCCATGTTCCAACAGGATGGATAGATTCTACATCCAGCTATAAGCGCAATCCTGATTGACAACAAGTATCTTCTATACAAGAAATGAGAGCAATAGAAAATAAAAATGCCACTCTAGATAGTTTGATTGGTAGGCTTATTTCATTTGAGATGAATAACTTTGATAAGAGTGTCTTACCATCTATTAATTTTGCATTCAAATCTTCTTTGAAAATAAGTAAATCAAGTCATAAACACACTATGAGAAATGATATTGAAAGTGATAGTGATGACCAAGAACTTGATGAGATTGAAGCACTAATGGCTAGAAGATTGCAAAGAGGCAAAGGTAGATACAAAGGTAAATTACCATTGGTATGTTTTAATTGTAAAAATATTGGACACTTTGTTGCTAGATGTCCTAACAAAAGAAAAGAAGACATAAAAAATGACATATCATATGAAAAGAAGTTTGACAGAGGTGATGACAGAGATTACCAAAGCAATCGACAATCTGACATAAGAGACAATCGAGACTAAAAGGACAAGGTAAATATATCTTTTTACCGGGCTAAGAACAAGGATGAGAATACTGACACCGAGTCTGATGAAGATATTGAGGTGGTATTTGTTGCTATGAAGGATGATTTAGATGAAGAAGAAAGGTATGTTGAGACTGCACTCATATCTAAGGTTAGTAAAAATGATGTCTGGATTATTGATAGTGGTTGTACTCATCACATGATTGGAGATAAGGAAAAGTTTGAAACTTTTGAATATTATAATGGTGGATCAGTAAGAATGGGTAATGACTCACCTTGTCTGGTTGAAGGTAAAGGAACTATAATGTTGAATAATCTGATCAGATGTGAAAATACATATTGGGTGAAAGGACTTAACTATAATCTATTGAGTGTTTCACAACTGAATAACATAGGACACTGAGTTACATTTGAGAAAAAAAAGGCAAAGATATTTTATGAATCAGGAAGGTTGATTGGAACTCATGTACAGACACAAGGTAACCTATTCTATCTTGATGATATTAACACCACTTGTTTAATGGATAGAAATGAAGACATATGATTGTGACATAAAAGGTTATGTCATGTGAATTTTGACAACATGGTTAGGATAAGAAATAAAAGGAAAGTAAAAGGCTTACCGAGCATGTCAAAGCCCGACCATGTCATGTGTAAGAATTGTCAAAAAGGTAAAATGACAAAGTCTAGTTTCAAGAGAAAAACCTACACATCTAATGCTATTCTAGAATTAGTTCATACTGACCTATGTGGACCAATGGGAACAAAGAGCTACTATGGAGATAGATACTTCATTCTATTTGTAGATGATTATTCTAGAATGATGACTATTATGTTCTTGAAAGAGAAATCAGAAGCATTCAAGATGTTTAAATGGTATAAAGCTATAGTGGAAAAACAAAGTGGAAAGGAATTAAAATGTCTAAGATCAGATAGAGGAGGAGAATTTATTTATGATGAATTCACTAACTTTTGTAATGAGCATGGAATTCAAAGACAAGTTTCTGCACTGAGAACACCACAAAAAAATGGGAATGCTAAAAGAAGGAACATATCCATTGTTGATTGCGCCTGAACAGTGATGATTGACAAAGGCATCACTCAAACATTCATGAGAGAAGTTGTTAGTACTTCTGTCTACACATTGAACAAAGTTCAATTGAAGAAAGACACCAATAAGATACCTTATGAGCTATGGTATGGACACACACCCAATGTAAGTTACTTTAGAATTTTTGGAATTCAATGTTATATTTTAAAAGATGACAGAAATTGAAAGCTTGAATCCAAAGGTGAAGAAGGAATATTTATAGGTTATTCTACCAAAAGAAAGGCTTATAAATATCTTACAAATCCTCTAACAAAATCATTGAAAGTGAAAACGTCAAAGTGGATGAATTTTCTGAGAAAAATGATTAGGAAAGAAGAAAAGAACCAAAAGACTACATCAAGTTTGTCTATAGTGAAGAACCTAACACTCTTCCTGAGAAATAGTGTATCGCTCCTGAGCGACAGAACAATGCACCCAAGCATTAGGCTGCAAACATCAAAAATCAAGAAATTTCTCACAATGATGCACCGAGCGATGGAGATCAAGATGATGATTAGAATGATGAACAAAGAGTTGAACCGATACTTGCAAATTATGTCAAAAGACACCATCCACAAAACCAGATCATAGGAGACAAAAAGATTGGAATGAGAGAAAGAAGCAAGTCACTGAACACTATATGTTTAATTTGTGATTTTGAGCCTAAATATGTTAATACTACACTAGAAAATGAAGAATGGGTCAGTGCTATGAATGAAGAGATAGAGAAAATTGAGAAGAACAGAACATGGACATTAGTACCTAGACTGAATGATAAGAATGTCATTGGTACCAAATGGATATTCAGAAACAAGATGAATGAGAATGGAGAAGTCACAAGGAACAAAGCAAGATTAGTATGCAAGGGGTATGCACAAGAAGAAGTTATTGCCTATGGATAAACCTTTGCACCCATTGCTAGAATAGAAGGAGTCAAAATTCTACTTCCTTATATTGCTTACAAAAGATTCAAGGTATACCAAATGGATGTCAAATCTGCATTCCTAAATGGAATACTAGAAGAAGAGGTATACATTTAACAAGCAGAAGGGTTTGTTGATCCTAACAATAGAAACATGGTTTGTAGAATACACAAAGCCCTATATGGATTGAAACAAGCACCGAGAGCATGATATGAAAGACTTCACTCATATCTCATAAGTATTGGATTTGTAAGAACAAGTGAAAATAATAATTTGTATTGAAAACAAGATACTGATGATAACATTCCGATTGCTAAAATATTTGTTGATGATATCATATTTGGAGGTAATGATATGTTATGCAAATCATTTGCTAGTGAAATGAGAAAAGATTTTGAGATGTCAATGTTTGGGGAGATCAAATTCTTTCTTGGTCTACAGATTCTTCAATAGGATGAAGGCATATACATCACACAATCCAAATACATCAAGGAATTTCTCAAGATATTCAAGATGGAAGACTCCAAGCCATTTGGAACACCTATGACAACTGGATGCAAGCTGACAAAGGAAGATGAGTCAAGCAAGGTAAATCAGACCCTATATAGATCTATGATTGGCAAACTCATATATGTTGTTCATACTAGACCATATATAGCACATGTAGTTGGAATAGTTGCAAGATTCTCTGCTAATCCCAAGGAATCACACATGACTACTTTCAAAAGAATTCTGAGATATCTAAAGAATACCGAAGACTATGGCTTATGGTATGAAAGAGAAGGCAAATTTGAGCTTCAAGTCTATACAGATGCTGATTGGGTTGGAAACTTAGATGATAGAAAGAGAACAATAGGAGGAGCATTCTTTATGGGTGAAAGACTTGTCACATGGATAAGTAAGAAGAAATGATGCATATCAAAATCTATTGTAGAAGCAGAATATGTGGTTGCTACTGCAAATTGCTCTAACATTGCATGGATCAAACAATTACTGGAAGGTATGAATATGAAAATTCTTGAACCAGTGATTATCTATTGTGATAATAGTAGTGCAATAAACATATCAAAGAACCCTTCCATGCATGCTAAGACAAAGCATATTTCTATCAAGTATCATTAATTAAGAGAACAAGTGCAAGAGAAAGAGGTGATACTAGAATATGTTCAATCAAAGGAATAATTAGTAGACATATTCACAAAGGCATTTCCTAAAGATACATTTGAGTACCTCAGAAAGAGACTAGGGGTCCAACACTTGTCTATTGGTCACTAAACTGACTAGGAGGCTACATCAGCCTAGACATAATTAGAAGATCATTCATGTTGATGCAAGCAAAGAGATGGACTGCAAAGACATATCAGTACACAAAAAGGTACCGATCTGCACCGGACACCATAGTTTTTGTAATAATGATGGAAGGGAAATTCAAGGAATATATTATGAAAAAGAGAGAGATTTAGTTTGGTATTGCTGTCAAAGGGAGAGATGACTTAAGTGAGAGATTATATCCATAAGAAATATCTATTAGAAGTATCCAAAGGGAGAGATGTACTTAACTAATATGGAGAGAAATATATTACTGTCAAAGAGAAAAGAACTATCCATCAAAAAGAGGAACAGTCAAAGGGAGAGAAAACATCAGAGAAAGATTCAAAGAAACATCCATCTAAGGGAGAGAGTTGGAAAAGTTAACACTGCATATCTATCTAGAAAAGGGAGAAAAGATTCTACAACAAAGGGAGAGACAAAATCATAAGTTGTTACATCTATCCAGTGAAGGGAATGAAGAATGAAGGAAGTAATCTGGAAGAATCAAATCTAAGCTAGAAGAGTTTACCGAGAGTCAGACATTTGTAATGGTTATAGAAGAATAAGTTTGGTAGAGATTGATGAACTACAACTAATACAGTTCATATTGTATTAGTAGTATGTAGTATGTTTCCATCAATGCCAAAGGGAGAGATTGATGAACTATAACTGATTAAATGTTTTAAGATGTTAAGTTGATGATCATCGAGCTGCAAAAAGTTAATGCAAGACATTAAATCAGTTAATGTATTGTATTGTCATTGATGTCAAATTGATATACTCTGATTGGTCATATACATATTGTCAAAGACTTAAAAGAACCAAAGAGATAAAGGTTATGTTATCACTAATGCATAAAAGTTCAGTATACACCAAGTGATAACAAACACCGATGGACAATGCACACCGAGGGATAGAGAACCCCGAGAAGAGTCACAGTGATACCCAAGAAAGCATTACCAAACAGAACCAAAGTGATACCCGAGCATAACTGAAAGTTACAGTGTTTCCCGATGGAAAGACAACCCCGACAGACAAAGATGCCTAAGGACAATTGAAGTCAAGACCGAGCAAACAAGGAGTTAAACACCGATGAGAACTAAAGTTTAGAAATGACAAAAGACTTAGCTGGGAGGAGCTAAATATAGAGTTAACTGTTTGATTACATTTTTTTCATCGACCAGTTAAAAGCTAGAGATAAGCTATATATTTAAAGCTAGTTTTATTCCAGTTATCAAGAAGAAATCTACGGGATAAAACTAAAGAAAGTTTTAAAGCGAGAATGGCGAGATTTATGGATCACGTCAAGAACAAGAAAGCCAAGGACTTAGAAATGGTGAAATCATGTCTATAAAAGAGACAAGATAATTCATTATTAAAAAAGAGGAATGCTAAAGAGAATTTTGGTGAAGATAGAAGTCTTCATACAGATCTGATCAAACAAGCTGAAGAACAGAGCTAATATTTCTGCAGACACCGAGCAATAGAGAAGCAACAACATTCATTGAGCAGAAAGAAGTGGAGCAAAGGAACATAAGAGAATGTTGATCAGAAAGGTATTATGAGATTACAATACATCTGACCATTTACAAGATTAAGTTGTATTTATGAACAGATCATATATTGTTTCAGTTTAACCATTGATTTAGAATATCTCTTAATAGAGTAGGATCTAACCATCCTTTATATATTGAGATACATACCAAGGAGTATCAAAAGGTTTCTCATGAAGATAGCATAGTGAATTCCAAATATCAAGTGACAAACTGTTAGTTTTAAATCCTCTAACAAGGTCACACTTAACAGTGTGTTTGTAACCTTTAACAGGGTTGGCTCTTCACCAAGCTCACTTCAGAAGAGTGAAAATTTTGGGTTACCGGTCCCAAGTGTTTTTTCCCCTAACAGGGTTTCCATATTAAAAACCCATGTGTCAAATGTGTATATGGTTCATTGCTTTGATGTTTTTCTTTACACATTACTAAATCAGGATTGATCGGTAAACACTAAGTTATTTACTGTATTTTGGTAAAGACTAGACTGCTATTCGATAAAGCTTAAGAAAAAGGATAAACAGTATACTCCGTGCAGTAGTTATTTGATAAGATTATTAAAGACATACATATTGTAGGACTGAAGATAACTATAGGTTTTGTATATTTGGTATATGAAGAAATATTTTTCCATTAGTATGCAAAGGAAAATAGTTTTTAAACTGTCAGTAACACCAACACCGAAAGATAGGTTTAGTGCAACCCGACAGACAAGTTCACAAGGAGACCCGACGACACAGTTTACTAGTGCAACCCAAAAATGTTACAAGAGGAATCCGATAGAGTAACCCGACAGAGGAACCCGATAAGTAGATTATAGTGTAACCTGACAGAACAAATAATAGAGGAACCTGACAAACTACAGAGCAACCCGAGCACCATTCTACCGAGAGATAGTTATAAATCCCGAGAAATGTGGATCTAACTTCCATGTTAGATAAAATACTTGTGTTTTATATTTATCTTTTTGACTAGCTTTAAATCCATTTCTTGAGGGACAAGCAATGTAATTGTAATTATTTTAATTATTCTAACTTATTACAAACATGCAAACTAGGAGATCAAGGTCAAGTTGTAAACCTTTGATCATAGAGTTATCATTTTTATGCATGAAACTCATTTTAGGTAAAACTCATTGTATAAATAGATGTGTAATCAATCAGAACATATGGATGTGATGATGATTGTAGCCGCAAACACTTCTATGGATTAGAGATAGAGTTTTATGCAGAAGAACAACCAAAGATGAAATTAGTTACCAAGAACAAGATTCAAGGCTACCAAGAAGAATAGAGGTATTGATCAATCACTATATGTGATAATTATACATGTGAAATTTATTGGATTTGTAATCAGAAATTCTAGATTGCATATACTCAGGTCAATGAATATTTTTTACTACATTCTAACAAGTGTAGAAAATAGAAGAAATCCTTTGAGAAGGTGGATTTAACAATCCTTTGTAAATCTCTTAACTCAGTGCACACTAAATAGTGTTGCTAAAGCTCTTAACAGAGTAGACCTTAACCAGTCTCTAAATGTTACTCCTAATAGGGTAAGATCATCAGAAGTGATCAAAATTGTAAGCCTTAATTGACCCCTTCCATTCTGCAGATAGTGAAGTTTTGTGGGTTTCATCCCCATCGCAGTTTTTACCTTCTAACATGGTTTTTCTGTGTTACCAAATCTTGTGTCATGTGTCATTACATTTAATGAATGTTTCTATGAATGTTTACATGCTAATTGAGTTTATGAATTGATAAGATAAGAATAGCACATATGGTTGGTAATATAAGCAATTGATTACCAAAAGGATTAAGGTTAAGTGATAAAAGTTTTAAAGGGTACTAATTCACCCCTCCTCTCTTAGTACACACCATTCCATTATTTACATCAATTGGTATCAGAACTAGATCTCTTATTTGGAAAATTTTAAATACTTAAGAGAAAAGATCATACGATGGAAAGGTACAAGCTAGACAAGAGTATTGAGAATCAAAAGTTAGAGATACAGATCTTCTATGAACAATATAAAGAAGCAAGAGTCAAGATGAGACAACTACTAGATGAAAGAAAGGTTATGGCATCTCGCTGTAATCAAATAGACTATTATGAAGAAGAAATGCTTGATTTATTTGAGTCTTCAGGATCTACATCTAACAATACATCAGACACATCTGAAGGAAGCATTAAAAGTCTAAATTAAATCAATCAACATCTGGATTGACAAGTGAAATCATTGCAAATCGGTCAAGAGACACAGATGGTAAGAATGATTGAGGTTATGAATAATGCTAGACAAGCTGAAAAAGAAAGAACACTAGCAATTGATGACAGGAGGAAGATCACTGAAAACCTACAAGAGAAAGAGTCAGAAATACAAAGACTTACTGAACATCATCATGAGATCACCAATTAGATTATTCTTATGAGCTAGGAGGAAAACTGAATGAACATAGAACTAAATGGAAAGCTGGAAGCTATTGGTGAGCTAAGAGAAGAAAATGAAAGACTGAAGCATGAAGTAAGAAATCATCAACAACATAATGATACGATCAAGAGAGCTGAAGAAAGTACAAAAATAATGGATGATTTTATGGATGGACAAAGAAGAGCCAACAAAAATACCAGATTAGGGTATACCAAGAATGGAGAATCACCATACCAAGGTGATCCAAAGAATGTCTACACAAATCCAAGACCAAGAAAGCAATCATGAAATCACTGTGGAAAACCAGGCCACACATCAGATGTTTGCAGTAGAAAAATGAAAGGTATTCCCAAATCCACATCTTCATTCATAAGAAATTATTATAAATGTAACAAGAAAGGACATAAAGGATATGAATGTAAATGTGATATGAAAAAACCAAAGAAGGAAACCTACATGGAAAAATACTGTCCTACTTGCAAAATGCATGGGCACACATCTCTTGAATGTAGGAAGAAGAAAAATAAAGCATGGAAGCCTAAATAAAATGAAACTGCTTATCAACCAAGAAGAGTCGTAACTCATATGTTTGGGATTATAACACATGGAAAAATTACACAACATGTGGTAGATATGGACACATAGCAGAGATATACATAAGAAAATAGATGAGAAAGTATAGGAGCTGGACTAACCCCGGAATGGCATGCTTACACTGTCATAAAGTTGGTCATCTAAGCAAGGACTGTAGAGACCAAGTGATAGAGACAAGCACTTTTCCCAATGGCAATACCATTGAAGACATCAAGAAGATGAGAAACAAAATGTGGAGGAAAGATACAAACATTGATGATGCTGGACCAAGCAATGCAATGGGTGACACCTTATCCAATGGATCTGGTGACATCATCACCCCCACCTAAGATGAACAAGTAAGTATGGAACTACACTATACTAAGTTACACTTTACATCAGTTCCATTATACATAGTTAAAAATGCCAAACTAGCATGATTAAAGATGCACTATGGTATTACTTGTTATGATTCTGAGAATTCAATCATGTCGGTTAATGCATACCGAAAAGCATCAGTGTACTTACAAATCTAAGTTGTCAATGCTTACGGAGAATCATCGGTTAAACTTAAAAAGATAAGTTTCTCGTGTAAACTGAACATCATTGGTAATCAAAATACAATGTTGTCTTCACCATATACCAAGATCCATTGGTGAACGTGTGAAAAGTTAAATGAGTTGACACTTGCCCCAAGCATCGCGTTATCACCAAAAATAAAGTTAACATGTCACCTAAGCGACTCCGTCTTTGACACCCAACAAGTGGGTAGAGAATTAATTTCACCACTTAGGGAACCATCTATAAAAGGATAATGGAGACTTCATTTCATTCACCAGTGATTTATAGCAAAGAAGTAGAGTGAAGCAAAGCACATAGCAACTAGATTGCATAAGTGTTTAACCAGTGGATTCACAACATTCAGAAATAGATCTACAACAACTACAATAGGTTAAAGTAAGTAACTTGAATCACCGAGCTCACAGTTTATTTTACGGAAAAATCTCTAAATTTGTGAAACAATGGCAACCACTTCACGAGTTTCTAAGATCAAGAATGCCAAAGAGAAGAAGTTTAATCTGATCAAGAACTCCACTTGTGAAGAACGTAAGTATAAAATCTGTCCAGAGGTTTCTTCACAACCCGATGACGCTGGAGATTTTTTGGGAATACCACCTAGGGTTTTACTGATTGAGGATGTCTGAGCCTAAATACATTGCAAGATCGCTAAGATAGAAGATCTTGAGATCAAGAAAGCTTATAAGAAGATTTTAAAAGATAGAACCATCAAGGATGAACACAAACACATTGAGGTCAAAGGGCTAACATATGCCCTAATGTTCTCAAAGGATTTTAAGACCGAATGGATCATGATAGTGTTGAGTAGAGTGAATGAACAAAAAATGTGGCTAGATGAGCCAAAGCTGATCACTAGGAATGTGATACAAACCCTCATCAATTATCCTATAACCGAAAAGGCCAAGACACTTAAAAATCCTCCTCTCCCGGAGATTGAGAAGATGACAAGTGTAGTATGGGATAACAAAGGATTTAAGTTTAACACCATCACCAATCCAGAACTAAAGTTTGGTGCATGTGTACTAGGATACAAGATATACCAATCCATCAAGTTAAACAACATAGCATGTGGAGCAGTTGACACCGCCCATAAGATTGTAAAGAAAGGTCTACAATTGGATCTATCCGAGCTTCTACTAAAGTAGTTAGAGGAAAACATGGGGATAATCAGGTCTACAAAGTCCAATTCATGTAAGTTCAGATCACTTCTAATGTGTACATTTTTCTATTTCTAGAACTTCTTTCTATCTATCAGTAATGTCAACTGGGATACTACTCGACCAGTGATAATTCATATCAGTGAATACATCAAGTCACTAGGTGAAAACTTTACATCAGTTATGGATGAATACTTTACTGGATTTAAGGAAAGAATACAGAAAAGAATGAGGATACGAGAACAATTGGTAGAAAAATATAAGACTGATATTTGCTTTATGGTGGACACCGATAACACCTTTATCAAACCAGTTGTACCGATGATAGCATGGTTAGCACCACTTGACCATGAGGTCAACATAGATCAAGCCACCAGTGCTATTGAAGTAGTATTAAATAAACCATTGGAAAAGTCACAACCAAGGTTTGGAACCTATGAGGAAGCCAAGGAAAGAATAAAAATAGGCTTAGTTGTGAAGAATATTGACCAAAAGAGGATCAAAATGGACAAAACACTTGAGAAGAAGTTATCGGTCAATGAAGAAGAAACCGAGGGATACTCCCCCATTGGTGAAAGTCAACAAGTGAGTGACTCTGAATCTACAGAGTCAGATGCACCACCACCACCTACAAAGAAACCAAGGACTACGACTGCATCACAGACAAGGAGTCAAACTGCTAAAGTAGATTCACCACCGGTTAAGAAAGGATAGGTAAGGACTTAAAAAAGGAAGCCTCAAACAAGGCAAACATCAAAACCTAAGAGTAGAAAAAGACTAATCCGAACAAAGGAAGATATAGAGGACAACGAGCAAGATGAGAGTGAGAAACTCCAACCTGTTAAGAACAAATTTCCTACTACAATTGATGAGGTATGTGCATCAATGATCAAGGGAGGTTCAATTACTAACCCTAAAATTAGAAAATGGCTAACTCTAAATCCCGAGGATCAGAACAAGATAGAGGAAGCCATCATCACAATGATGAGTATATTTAAATATGTACCAATATAGTTTGAAGATAAGATGCCTAAAGAACTTCTAGAAATACTATTAGAAAGATGGAAATTCTCATTAAACTTTGAGAAATAGATAAGGGAAAGAACCCTAGTTTCTGTTATGCCACTCATGTCCAAAATGGAAGAAATTGAAGAAATGATGAAGTTACATTCCACGAGGTTCTCAGAAAAATTGAGAGCTTACAAAGGCCTACAAGGAAACTTTATTGATCTTTACAGAGAAAGTGAGGATACATGGAGGAAAATACTCAATGTACCTGAAAAGGATAGAAATCCCGAGAGAACTTTAGAACTCACCAAAAAGCCTCACAATGAAGAAACAGATGATATACTGAGCCCAAAACACATTTTGATAAATGATGGTGAGGATGTCACTCAAACTGAACTGAATATAGAAGCAAGCAAGGCAATTGATGACATTCTTTATATTCTACAATCATTAGGGGATACTGCAGATGATACAATCAAAGATACAAATATCGTTGATATCACCAGAGATTATCCTGCAGAAGAGGTAAAGGGAGATGAAGATATTACTATTACCTCCAAGCATCCCAAGGAACAAGATATAACTACAAATGTTGCATGGGTGAATATATCAGGCCAAATGTCATTATTGATATAGGCTATCAATATCATCTCACAAAAGGAGAAGTCACCTGAGCCTAATGCAAGCATACCCAAGAATAAGGGTGAAGAGGAACATAATGTAACAAATGATGAACAAAAAGAAACCAATGAAGAACATAAAGAAAATGGAGGAGAACAAAAAGATAAAGGTGAAGAAGAGAAATAAGGTGATACCACTTCTAAGGATATCAAAGGAGATACTGCAGATAAGGTTAAGGTTGATGTGGAGAGCTCCACTCCCAACTGACAGGTAGATACCGAGTAGCATGATAAAGATACACATACTCCAATGCCTTCACCAAACACATCAGACCAAGAAAAGGAACTCACTATGGTACTACACACAGGTCCCTCCATAACACTTTCAAAGAAGAAGAAGAAGAAGAAGAAGAAGAAGAAGAAGAATCCAGTCACACTGGAAGAGATTATTGAAATACCAACCTATGATCCAAGGACATTGGATCCAGAGGCACTTACAAAGTATGTTGAACTTTGTAAAAGAAAAGCTATCCAAGATAAGATTAAGAAGGAGACAAAGGACACTCAGGTACTTAAAACAATCAAGGAAATACTACAGTAGATTGTACCTGATACAAACATTGATCAAAATGCTTCAATCATTGATCAACTAGCCATTCTTACTGAAGCCATTACATCACATAATGTGGATGCAAAGAAGGCCATAAAAGAATGTGTAGAAAAAAGTACCAATACAAATTGACCAAGAAAATCAGCCAAGAAGTGGCTGAGAACAAGGTAAAGATATATGAACTATTAAATGAATTAGAACCAATCATTTCAGAAGCTATCACCTTAATTAAGAAGTTAAGCACATTAGAGCACTTCACTAGTGAAAAGATTGCAAAAATAGATGCAGATCTTACTGCTAGTGCTCAAGGTCTCTCAACAACTAACAATGCAATCAAGTTTCATTATGAAAAATTAATGGAAGCAAAGAAGTTGAGACTTCATATTCAAGAGGTAGAATCAAAGTTTAGAGATGAGGTAACCGAGCTATAGGCTCTACTGCTACTGAATCTTACACTACTGTAGCAACATATGACTACGGCTAGACAATTTATAGCCACCCCGGAGATGTGTGTCACTAACAACATCAATGATATGCAGGCAAGGATTACATTGGAGAAAATGGCCCTAGAACACCTTCCAGAAAAATGGGAGAAGATGATGGAAGACATGAACAACTCCCATTCCCACATTTTTGAAAAGTTGTAAGTAATTACACCTTTTCCCTTACTATCAAAAAAGGGGGGAAATGATATGAATAAAGGAGGAAAATGATATGATAAAGGGGGAAGATAAGGTGAAAAGGGAGAATAGCATAAAGGCAAGTGTACATACATATATATATATACTATGCCGACATATACATAGGGGGAGTCATAATGACAAGGTGAACACATGGTGTACATTAATAAACATTTTAGTTTTTTGCACATATCCATTTTTTATACTAATGTCAAAGGGGGATATTGAAGACATATTTTTCCATTAGTATGCAAAGGAAAATAGTTTTGAAACTGTCGGTAACACCAACACCGAATGATAGGTTTAGTGCAACCCGACAGACAAGTTCACAAGGGAACCCGGCGACAGTTTACTAGTGCAACCCAAAAATGTTACAAGAGGAACCCGACAAGTAGTTTAGAGTGTAACCCGATAGAACAGATAAAAAAGGAACCCGATAGACTACAGAGCAACCTGAGCACCAGTCTATTGAGAGACAGTTATAAATCCCAAGAAATGTGGACCTGACTTCCATGTCAGATAAAACACTTGTGTTTTGTATTTAGCATTTTGATTAGCTTTAAATCCATTTCTTGAGGGACAAGTAATGAAATTGTAATTTGTTTAATCAGTCTAACTAATTAGAAACATGCAAACTAGGAGGTCAAGGTCAAGTTGTAAAACTTTGATTATAGAGTTATCATTGTTATGCATGAAACTCATTTAGGTAAAACTCATTATATAAATGGATGTGTAATCAATTAGAACATATGGATGTGATGATGATTGGACATAGACACTTCTATGGATTAGAGATAGAGTTTTATGTAGAAGAACAACCAAAGATGAAATCAGTTATCAAGAACAAGATTCAAGACTACCGAGAAGAACAGAGGTATTGATCAATCACTATAGATGATAATTATACATGTGAAATTCATTGGAGTTGTAATCAACAATTTTAGATTGTATATACTCAGGTCAATGAATATTTTTGACTACATTCTAAAAAGTGTAGCAAATAGAAGAAATACTTTGAGAAGGTGGATTTAACAATCCTTTGTAAATATCTTAATCGAGTGCACACTAAACAGTGTTGCTAAAGCTCTTAACAGAGTAGACCTTAACTAGTATCTACAGGTTACTCCTAACAGGGTAAGATCATCAAAAGTGATCAAACTTGCAAGACTTAATTGGCCCCTTCCATTCTGTAGATAGTGAAGTTTTGTGGGTTTCATCCCCACTATAGTTTTTACCTTCTAACAGTGGTTTTATGCATTGCTAAATCTTGTGTCATGTGTCATTACATTTCATGAATGTTTACATTCTAATTGATTTTATGAATTGATAAGATAAGAATAGCACATATGGTTGGTAATATAAGTAATTGATTACTAAAAGGATTAAGGTTAAGTGATAAAAGTTTTAAAGGGTACTGATTCACCCCTCCCCTCTCAGTACACACCATTCCATTATTTCCAACAGTATAAAGTTTTGGGTTGATTTATTGGATTAATTATTGAGGACATTGATTCACCCCCCCCTCTCAATTATTATAACACATTATTTCTAGGTGAAAGATTGGTTACATGGTTGAACAAGAAATAAAGTTGTATTTCACAGTCTACTGTCGAGGCTGAATATTTTGTTGCTGCTATGAATTGTGCAAACATAGTATGGATTAACCAATTACTTGAAGGTATGCAAGAAGAGATCACATATATGGTTACTATATTTTGTGATAATACAAGTGCTATTAATATATCAAAGAACCCGATTATGCATTCAAAGACCAAGCACATTTGTATCAAGTAACACTAATTGAGAGAACAAGTTCAAGAGAAGAATGTGAGATTGGAATATGTGAATTCAAAGGAACAATTGGCTGATATCTTTACAAAGCCACTACCTAAAGATCCTTTTGAGTATCTCAGATGTAAGTTAGGGGTTCTTCCCCTATCCAATGTCCACTAAGGAGCATGAGGCATGTTGCATCAATTCTATATTTCATTAGAATGTCTATTTCTGAATTATTGTTAGTATGACACACTATAGGTGATTATTGAAGTTGTGAATTTTTTTTGTATGTAATGATTTATGAGTACATGTCAGGTATAATCCACTATTGGAACAAGTTTTCAGGATTATGACTTTTTGGCATTGTTGTCAAAGAGGGAGAGAATGAATTGATGACATATATCCTTAAGGGAGATATTGATATTGAGAGTGAATGAATTGTTAATGTTTACTCATGAAGGAGATTCAGAATGTATGTTACATAAACACAAGATTTATCAAAGAGGGAGATTCAGATCAGAGATCAAAGTGGAAACAAAAATATCAACTCAGAGGGAGTACAATTATGTATTTGAGAGTTGCCATCATCAATTTCTATAAAACTGTTATAGTGGTTGCCATCAATGCCAAATAGGGAGATTGTTGATTAACTGATGAATATCTGATGGAGATGATGAAGACCAAGTGACACTGAGTATCATGATTATAGAAATGGTTATATTAGTTGTTTTTTCATTGATGTCAAGCAATTGATTAATTGATTTTTATTATGTTACATATCTTAAGAGGAGAAGTTAAATGGGTGACAAATACATATCAAGCAATGATGATATAGTTATTTTCTACTATATATTTGATGTTATCAAATCGGTACATTTGATTGATCAAGTTAGAAACTGCAATGAGTTAAAGTTATGACTGAAAGAGTTACTTTATCGAGCTAGACAGGGTCAGTTGGTAGAAATTTATGTGAGTTAGTCACAAGTTACCAAGCACTGAGTAAAATTCAATAACTAAGCACTGAAGATGAGTTAGACACTGAGCACTGAATAAAGTCAGTTACTGAGTTGCAAAGAAAGTTTTACCGAGTATAGGATATTGATTATAAATAATGATAAGATTGAATTTAATGTGAAGCGATGATGAGCTGGATGAGGAAATGAATTAAATGATGTTTGTTACATTATCTACAAATGGGAAAATTCAATGTGAAGATCTAAGGTGAAGATAAAGTAGTTAACAAAATTGTGAAGAGTTCCAAAAAAAGTACAAGTTCCAAGGTAAAAGTGAGATGGTTTACCAAGTTGTAAAATATGAAGAAGATTGAATGACTGAGTGTGAATGAAGGAAAATCAAATTAAGGAGATTAAGAGACAAAAGTATGTCTATATTAAGAATGATAAATACACAGAGAGTATGCTGCTAGTGAATAGAACAGTGAAGAAGAAGAAGAAGCTAAAGAACAACATTTACCAAGCAGAACATAGAAACAAAGATTGAAGAATCTACAATTTGAGAAAGAAATCAATGGTGTATGTGATGCTAGTATTCAATTGAGCATAAAGGATTTGACACAAGCAAAGATAGTTTCTATATTTACAGATCAAAGTTTACTATTGCTGTGAGGCCCATCCCGGACCCCATCATAGTTTTTCTGGTTCTTGCTTATGATAGACTTAGCATATGATACGTTAATTTTGATGCATTATTAGACATTTTGGACCTTTTTGCTTTATGTCATGGATTTGATTATTATAGATACATGGACATATGATGCTTATGATGAACATTATGGACTTTATTATGTTTTCTAGTTTGGACA
>MU223281.1:893734-939637 GCA_018584345.1 Thuja plicata | reverse complement strand
TTAATCTAAGAAATTGAATGCTTCTAATCTAGAAAGGAAAATGCTTATAATCTAGAAAGGAATGCTTTTTAAGCTAGAATTTGATTAGCAAATGAATCTAGAAAGCTTTAAAGCATAGAATTGAATTCTTAGCCCCTACAAATTGATCATAAATTAAAGCTAAACAATGTTCAATTCCAAATGAAAATACACTAATTATGCAACAAAGTAAGCTAAAAGCATGAAATCAAAGCTAAATTTGCCTATAGTAATGATACTCAAAACAAAAGTCCTCTACAATGAAGAAAAGAGGTCCAATTTATAGAAAACCGAGGAGAGAGGATGAAGAGTTTCTTGAAAAGAAATAGTTGTCTCTTCATTCTCCATTTGAGACAAATAAGCAAAGATTATTAAAATAAAAGAATGAATTATTGACACATAAGTGTCTTTTCACATGGAATTATGGAATTCCCTTTTTGAGGATAATTCATTCAATTAATTAAATAACCTTTCGATTCCTTTTATGTATATTAGCCAAAGAGGGTGGATTTGATTTAATTAAAAGCACTTAGAACTTTAGGATTAAATCAATTAATCATAGGGGTTTTAGCTAATAATCATTTGAGATTTAGGAATTAAATGTAATGTCAGATTTATGCAAATATGGGTTTTCTGCATTTGAAACTGAGTCAATTAAAGTCAATTAGGAGAATAATTTGCCTAATACAATAGGACTTCGAGGATAATAACATGCACCAAAATTGATTGATTATTAGGTGCCAATTTTGGGGTGTTACATTTAGAAGTTTGTGCCCTAGACTAGTATATAAGGAAGCCTTTTCCTCACATTTTCAATAATGGGAATCCACACATAATGGAAGGATAATCTACACATAATCTATCAAAGTGATCATCTACTTTCAAGAATTCAAGCATTCAAGCATTCAAGTTATCAAGGAGATCCATTAGTAGTCATTGAAGGATTCAAGCTCTATGGAGCCCTCTTGTTGAAGATTTCTCCATCCATATCCATTCAAGCTTCTTCCTATTCCAATATCCATTCAAGATTGGTGTTGAAGATCTAAAGGTGATTGATTTGAGACATCCTACATCCTACAATTCTACATCCATTTGGAGCATCCATAATTGTGGATTCAAGGATTCAAATCCTCAACAAGGGTTTCAACATAAGCAAGGTGAATTGTTCTATTTACTTTATTTATTACTGCAATTTCAATTCTATTTCAAGGTTAATTCCAAAACCGGGGTTTGACCAAGGCAAACCCCTCATCCAAATAACAAAAACCCCTTTTTCTTGTGGGTACATGTATAGAATAGCAAATTACAGGGCAGATTTGGATACCCTTTTCGACAAACTTTTGGGATTTGCGAACATATTTTCTGTCGGAGCAGTGCAGGTCAAGGTCGACATAAAGGGGTACAATTGTGCCCTAGTATTTGGGTCAAGGTTGACCTTGCTCAGAAAAGAAAATGATTTCTGGGGTTTCTCCGTCTCTGTGTTTCCAGACCAGGGAAGGTTGCATAATTTCCAGAAAGTCGATACAGACACTAGAAAACAAAAATTTCCAAATATACTATAATTTGAGGTTAGTATTTGTCTTCAATTCATTTCAATTATGATTTTAATCTTTTCAGATCTATTTAACCACTCTCCTCCAAAATGGAATGTAAGGTTTTCCTCTTTCCTCTTATTTATAATCGATTGATTCATTTATGCATTGACCATTTTCTTGTGGTTAATAAATTTGGATCTTTCCTTTATGAATCTGGGGCTAAGAGGATAATCTTACCTTCCCCAAATTTTTTATATGTAAAGGGTATTATTTAGAAGTGAAAGTCTCTTGTACCCATTTTCGCTTTACATCTTTACATTTTTCCTCTTTACACATTGTATGGTGGAAAATGGTGAGCGATGTCAATCTATAAACCATTCACCATGGGTTTCCTTCACACATTAGGAATAGAATCAAGACAATAACCCAAGTCAAGATTTGATTGATATAATCTAATGGAATAGGATATCAATAAAAAATCTAGTATTTGGAGGAGAGCCTTGAGTGGATTCCTTTATATAAATTGAAATTTTCAGATCTGAGATAGAAATGACCAAATTGAAGTAGACAATGGACAAGGAAAGAACACACCTGGGATTGGATTATTCATTTTTTGAATCTGATAATCGTTGGAAACCAGTGACCTAATACAACTCCAGATCTAGGTTCTTGGGTTCTGAAACTGTATCTGCAAAATGTCTGATGAGGGGTACAATCAAAATTTGACTGCACCCATGGGTACACAGTCAAAATTTGACTATGCACCTGAGTCTCTATACCTATAAATCTCTGAGATAGGTATTTTGGTACCATCTGAGGGTTATGCCTTCTTTTTCAATCTAGTGAAAACTTATTCCTACAGATCTAAAAAGAGATGTGTGTGTTGTAACTATATAGAGGTTTGCCTTAGTAACCCACCCCCATTTTGGTGATTCCCGCCTCCACGGATAGTTTCTAAAAGGATAATAATGTGTTGTGCTTGTGACCCTAGAGTATGTCTACAATTCTAGATGAGATAAGAATGCAAAAGCAAATGCCTAGGATGCAAGAACCCTATGTGTAATAGAGTGAATCCTAGAATGTAAATGCAATAGATCATATCAATATGAAGTATCAAATTTTAGATCTGAACATACAAGGAAATCATACCCAACCATGAGAGTAAAGTGTACTCCTAGCCATATTCATGATCCTTTTGAAACTCTATGATAAGTATATACAACAAAATAGTAGTAAAAGGAATACCTAAACTAGTTAAGCACTCAAGCAACTAAATTTTTTATAACCTTTAAGATTAGACAAAAGAAAGAAATAACCAAAACAAGAGGATACAAACCATAAGCACCCAAAGAGCCTTTTTGAGATGAATACTTGTTTAAGTAGAGGGATGTGTGCTCAATGATGCTCAAACTTCAATGGATATGGAAATATGGATATGGAGGAAATTTAGCATTATGATGGTGTGATTATGTCTTTTTTTGTTCTTAATTGGGTATTATGATATTGCATGAAAGGTGGATGAAAATAAAGGAGCGAAGGGTTAAATTTATAGGCCAAGATGAGATGGAATGGATGGTTAAGATGCAAATTTGAGGAAGGGTGGAGATGCATAGAGAGCACATGGATTGTGCTTTCTCAATTGCCTGTCATTTTTACAAGTGTCATAAGGATAGAAGCTTGGAAGAATGGGGGAATGTGATCATTTTGGGAGATGTGAGAGGGGAAAAGAATGTAAGTGGAAGGTGGAGCATGTAAGAGAAATGTAAGATAATTTAAGGAAGACTTTAATGCATGTGGTTTGAGAATGGAGAGGATGTGACTTGTCTTGACTTTGGGGTTGGATTAGGATTTCTTAATCCTTAGATTAGGATTGTGCAAATGTTTAGGGAGTGATTAGGCTTGGATTAAGCATTATTAGTAGGCAAGTGGGATAATTAGGGGGATGTGATGGGAGGAGAGAGAATGAGTGGAGGGGAAAAATAGTTAATGAAGGTTAATTAACTAATTAAAAGAGGTTAGTATGTGTGAATGGGTTGGGTTGAGTTAGGATCATGGATCAAGTGTTTGGGATAGGCTAGGTTGGGGGTTAAAGCTAGGAGCCATGTGCTCTAATGGAATTAAATAGATTATTTAATTCCAAGTGGAGGAAAAATGGATTTATGAATTAATTTAAATAGATAAAGGTATTTATTTAAATTAATAGAGGAAGGGGATTTAATTAATTATCAAACTATGGGTTGTCATTTAGATAATTAAATGGACTAAAGTTAATTAATTAAATTAATTAACTAGGGAGATTACATGAATTAAATATAGATTTAATATTTAATTATCAATGCCTTAGAAGAGAACTAAATAAGATTACCTAATTATGTAATGATGTAGAGCTTATGTTTCCCACAATGTCCTATAGGAATAAATTTCTTAACCCTCTAAGGAGGTAACTTAACATAGGCTCCAAAAATTTGTTATACAACTTCCTCACTTCAATACTGCATCCAAACTTGCTGATTCAAATTCCTATTTGGGTTGATTTGGACAATCATTCCCAATGACCCTACTCGGGTACACCAACTTTTGGTAAAACACAAGAGGTTAAATGAATTTGTGGAATGGGGTTGGATCAACTTTCCAAGGCCTTATTCATGACCAACATGACACGAATCCAACAATGGATTTCATTCTAGAATTATGATTATGGTACCCTCTTTAGGCACCTAATTTCCTTGTAGCCCTATACAGGCAATTTTTGGACTACAAATTTTTGGTTTCCCAAAGAAATAGGAAAACTAAGAACAGATTCAGACAAATTTTATCAAGTTAAAACTATACCCCAACTTAGGGTTTGTGACTTAATCATTCAATGCCTGAATGCTTATAGAATCAACATGCCTAATTACCCCAATTGGGACAGATTAACAAAGGAAGTACCCCTAGAATTAATTACAAAGACTTACCACTAACTCAGGGATGGTCTCCATGCTAAATATTCTCCAAAACTTTGATCTGAGAGCTTGATGCAACCCAAACATGCCTCTATCATCAAATCATATTGTTCACTGGTCGCCACATTGAGATGTCAACCAAAAATTAATTGGAAGTGTTTCCTTCGACCACCAACCTGAAAAATGGTTTAGGAATCATGGAACATATGTACATTCCCCTCATTTAACCAACCCTCAGATTTTTCCAATGGTGGAATGAGGAGAAAAATACATTTATTTATAGAAACCCTAGGTAACTAAGGGTTTCAGACAGTATTCACCAAATTTACAATAACTCACATTATACAATGGATGAAGGGTTCAGACCAGATACAAATGAAAGGTAATTCACTCCAGTTTAAAAAATCATTGGTCTCCCACTTTTTTTAATCCGAACAGGACCATACAAGACCAAAACAATACACTATTTGGAGGAAAAAAGTTAAATATTATTGATAGTTCAAAATATTACATCATCTACTCCTCACCCACCTATAAGGGATATTTGAGGAGTTCCACCAATGGCTAAAACTTCACTTAAAACAATGATCCATTAGGAGGAAGGTTTACAAACAACTTTCAAAAATTTGTTAAGTCCACAAAATGTTGCTATGCAACTTTTTATGCAAATGTTGCAATTTTTGCATTTTTTGCTCAAAATGATCAATTGTTGATTGTTCACTTGCCTAAGGGTCGTAAATGGACCAAAAATACCTAAGGAATACCTAAAAAAAAAACATAATCTGAATATTTGTGGATCCTTTGACCATAGTTGACTAAGCGGTTCATAAAGACCAAATCTTGCCACTAGGTCTTACAAATGGATCATTATTGAAAACAAGGAAGTATTAGATGTTTAGGACATGTAGAAGATGCCTTCATGGTGTTGGAGATCCTTCACCATACTCCCCTAGTGAAAGATAACTCAAGTTCCCACTTGAGGTGAGTTGGGACACAGTGAATCCATGCTTGAGGATATCTGGTTCAATCATCCATGTGGCATCAATATCTGGAAGTACTTTCCATTTCACTAAGTACTGCAAGTGGGTGTTCTTTATGGTCTTCTTGAGAATATTGTATTGAATAATCTTGTCTAAGATGAGAGGATTTCTAGGGGGTAAATAATTAAGCCAAACACCTTGTGGGTCATCTCCATTTTCTTTTTCACCTACAATACCTCTATTCTCTTTGAAAATTGTTAAGTCAGAAACATAAAAAATAGGAGAAATAAAGAATGTGGGTTTTCATGTGATTTCATAAGAATTCTATCCAATATTATTCATGTGAAGCTTTTTATGAGGTCCTTTAGGGAGTCTTTACTTCCTTTACTTGGTATTGTATCTATTTTATCATCACTGTAATTTCTTCTTCTTGAGCACTGATATGGAAATCATTTGGGAGATTTTTGAGCTCCATTGGTCCCCTTGGATGTAGACCATAAACTGTTTGAAATGGTGTTCTACCTATTGATCTATTGATAGAGTCATTGAAAGCATATCCTGCTTGTGGTAAAAGGAGATCCCAATTTTGTGCATATTTTTTTGTGAGTCATCTAAGAAGATTGCCTAGGGATCTATTGACCATCTCTCTCTGACCATAAGTTTGTGGATGGTAGGAAGAACTGAATTGCAAATTTGTACCCAACTTATTGTGCAATGACCTCCAAAAATGACCCTAAAATTTTGCATCCCTGTTTGAGACAATAGACTGAGGTAAGCCATGAGTTCTGAAAATTTCTTTAAAAAATAATTGAGCAATATGTGATGCATCATATGTGATTTTGCATGGGATAAAGTGTGCCATTTTACTAAAGCAATCAACCACTACAAAAATGTTGTCAAATCCCTGTTTAGTCCTTGGTAATCCCATTACAAAATCAATTAAAATTGCTTCCCATGGTTTTGATGGTATAGGTAATGGTTGGTAAAGACCTTGGTTGGTTGAAACACCTTTGGCTTGTTGGCAAATGACACAAGTTTGAACAAAATTTTTGATATCATTCTACATCTTGGGCCAATCATAGTGTCTTCTAACTGCTTCTAGTGTCTTGTCTAAACCAAAGTGACCACTCATTCCTCCACAATTATTTTATTGGATGATGATTTCCCTCATGGAACACCTAGGAATGCATAGTTTACTGCCTTTGAAGAGTAGGCAATCCTGTATCAAAAAGTCTAAAAAATCAGTGTGGTATTTGTCCACAAGTTTAGTACATACTTCATAGGCTTCACCAAAATATGGATTATCAATGTAGAGATCCTTTAGAGAAGCTATCCCAATGCTTTTGACTTGTATCTCTTGGACTAGGACAATTCTTCTACTTAATGGATCAACCATTTTATTGGCTACAACCTTCTTATGTTTGATTGAAAACGAGTAAGCGTAGAATTGTTCCATCCACTTAATGTGTTTGACACTTAACTTGTCTTGGGTGTTTAGATAAATTAATGCATAGTTGTGTGTAAAAACAACAAATTATTTTGGTAATAGGTAATGCCTCCATTTCTTGAGGGCCTACATCATGGCATACAACTCCAAGTCATAAGTAGAGTATCTCTTCTTGGCATCATTGAATTTTTCTGAGAAGAAGGCTATTGGTTTTCCATCTTGGCTAAGACTGCCCCTATAGCCAAGTTACTGGCATCAATCTCTACTATGAACACTTTGTTAAAATCAAGGAGTGTAAGTATAGGGTACTTTTTTACTCTTGATTTCAAGTACTCAAATGCATTGTTAGCCTCCTTAGTCCAAACAAATTTTATTTTCTTTTCACCCTTAATTGTGTCAAGCATAGGTGCACATACGTGACTAAAATTCTTAATCAATTTTTTTGTAAAAAGTAGCTAACCCATGAAAAATTATTACATCACCTTGATTCTTAGAGGGTGGCCAATTGACAATGACATCCACTTTTGAGGGATCCATCTTGAGTTTCCCTTGGGAGATTACAAATACAAAAATGTGAGTTCCTTCTGCAAAAAGACACACTTGTCTAGATTTATGAGAATTTTTTGTTCATGCAACCTTTTGATCACCATTTACAAATGCTTCAGGTGTTCTTCTAGACTGCTACTGAAGATTAAAATGTCATCAATATAAACAACAAGAAATTTTCCATTATAGTCATAAAACCGTTCATTCATTAACCTCATGAAGGTTGAGGGTGCATTGCTTAATCCAAATGGCATGAAAGGCCATTCATAAATAACCTCTTTGGTCTTGAATTTTGTCTTCCATTCATCATCTAGTTTAATCCTTATTTGATGATAACCATACTTTAAGTCAATTTTTGAAAAATAACAAGAACTGCCCAACTGATCTAATAAATCTTCAATCCTTATGATGGGAAATCTATATTTTATTGTTATTTTTTTTACTTCCCTACTATCAATACAAATCTTCCATGTGCCATCTTTCTTTGGGGCTAGGACTGATGGGACTGCACAAGGGATTAAGCTGTTTTGAATCAATCCTTTTTGTAGAATATCTTTCACTTGGTTTGAAATTTCTGTATTTTGAGTGGGAGTCATCTTGTAGGGGGCCTTGTTGGGAAAATAAGCACCATGTACAAAGTTAATTTGATGACTTATATCTCTTATGGGTGGGAGGGATGAGGGTAATTCACTCGTAATTACATCATGGTAAGTTTCAAGAAGTTTCTGAACTTCCTTTGGCATTGATTTCTCTTTGTCTGATATTTTCATATCCTTTGGTTTTTGAATCAAAAAATATCCTCCCTTATTTGTTCCTTTTACTATTTCAATTATTTCCTTTTCTCCCACAACTATAACTACTGGCCCTTTTCCTGGTTTTGTATCAAGTAGAGGTTTCATTGTGAAAGAGACAGCATTTTGGACAAGGGTATAAGTATTTTTCCTACCATTATGAGTGACATCCACATCATATTTCCATGGTCTACGTAGGAGTAGATGGAAAGCATCCATTTCTACTATATCACATAGAACTCTATCCTTGTAATCACTTATATAGAACTCTACCTAAGCTTTTTCTTTTACCAATGTTTGTTGACCCTTATTTAACCAAGAAACATTATAAGGATTGGGGTGTGGAAATTTTTGTAATTTTAACTTTTGAACCATCTCATTAGACAATAAATTTTTAGTAGAACCGGAGTCAATGATCAGTTTACATACCCTTTCATGGCTTCTGTAATTGGTTCTGAATAGTGACTTTCTATTTGGTGGTTCTCTATCTTGGCCCTCTTGGGGCATCTTTAGTAGGGTTTGTCTCATCATCAAGCATAATCCTTCTTCAGGTTCAAGCTCCTTTGATGTGTTTCTTTGATTGTATTCTTGGGATAATTGTACTCTTATTTCTCCTTTCTGATTTGACACCACTTTTTCTGGACATCTAGTGTCATGGTGTCCCAACTGGTTACAATTGAAGCATTTCAAAGGGCCATTATTTCTTTCTACCAAATATTCCCCTTCTAAAGGGTCTTCTTCCTCTATAGTTTCCTCTAGATCTTGAATCTCCTTGTTCTTTGTCTACTTGTGTTTGGTCTTCAAAAGGACTCTGAGACTGGCCTCTTCCAAAAGAGTTTCCTCTGCCCCTAAATTTTTTGTTATTATTATTGTTATTTCCCTTTCCTCTATTATTTTTCTCTTGTCTACTCCTTAAATTATCTTCTACTTTCAATGCTAATTGATATAATTTGTGCATTGTCTCTGGTGTGTGTAGACTTAGGTATTCTTGGATTGGGAACTTAAATTCATTAATTTATATTACCAACTTTTCTTCTTTTATCTCTTTTGTGCTAGCCCTCATGTACAATTTCTAAAACTCATTAGTGTAAGTACTCACATCCATATCTTCATGTCTGCAATTTCGCTTCTTCCTATGGAGTTGCACCCCATAGTCTTCAAGAACATAGGTCTCCCTAACCAAAGTAACCATCTTGTTCCATGTTGATATAATACTCTTACCATTCTTCACCCTTCCAATCTAGATGAAGTTGCACCAAGTTAGGGCTCCTCCCTTCAACTTGGATTTTGCAATCTTGAATCTTTGTCTTTCTAGTATATCTTTACATTCGAAGAAACTTGTCAAGGAATCTAACCAGTCTATTGCTACATCAGGGTCCATTCTTCCAATGAAAATAGGAAAGTCTATCTTTCCATCCATGGTTATCCTATCCATGTATTTAAGAGAATTCAAGAGGGGCTTATGTTCTATAGGAACTTCTTCTTCTTCCTACTCAGGGACTTCTTCTTCATCCCCTTCCTCATCATTTCCAGAGTGTACATTTGTCCTCTAATCTATTATTCCCTTGAGTCTTTCCAAATAATCTCTTAAGGCTTGATTATCATCCCTCATTGCCCTATTATCAACCATCTATTCCTTGACCAGTTTGGCTAACTCCATGTTAGTCATTCTCAAATTGGTTTCTCCATCACCTTTTGACATCTTGTATTTCTCCTAAGAATTCTTCCTAAGCTTTGATACCAATTGATGCAGAGTTTATGGTTCCCACAATGTCCTAAAGGACTAAATTTATTAACCCTCTAAGGAGGTCACTTACCATAGGCTCCACACCTTTTTATTCAACTTCCTCACTTCAATACTGCATCCAAAATTGCCGATTCAAGTTCCTATTTGGGTTGATTTGGACAATCATTCATAATGACCCTACTTGGGTACACCAACTTTTGGTAAAATGCAAGAGGCTAAATGATTTTGTGGAATGGGGTTGGATAAAATTTCCAAGGCCTTATTCATTACCAATATGACACAAATCCAATAATGAATTTCATTCTAGACTTCTGATTATGGTACCTCCCTCTTTAGGCACCTATTCCCTTGTAGCCCTACACATACATTTTTTGGACTTCAAATTTTTACTTTCTCAAAGAAATAGGAAAAATAAAGGCAAATTCAGAAACCCTTTATCAAGTTACAACTATACCCCAACTCAGGGTTTGTGACTCAATCATTCAATGCCTAAATGCTTATAGGCTCAACAAACCTAATTACCTTAATTAGGATAGATTAACAAAGGAAGTACCCCTAGAATGGAGTGCAAAGACTAAAAACTAAATTTTTTATGGTCTCCATGCTAAATATGCTGCAAACCTTTGATCTGAGTGCTTGACGCAACCCTAACATGCCTCTGTCATCAAATGCTCATACTGTTCACTGGTTGCCACATTGAGATGTCAACCAAAAATTAATTGGAACTGTTTGCTTTGACCACCAACCTAAAATATGGCTTAGGAATCATGTAACACATATAAATTCCCCTCATTTCACCAACTCTAAGATGTTTCCAATGGTGAAATGAGGAGAAAAATACATTTGTTCAGAGTTACCCTAGGTGTAACTAGGGTTTTCAGAGAGTTTTCACCAAATTAACAATAACTCACATTCTAAAATGGATCAAGGGCTCATACCAGATGAAAAAATAATTAATTCACTCTATTTTAACAATTCATTGGTCTCCCACTTTTTTGAATCCGTACAGGACCTTACAAAACCAAAACAATGCACTATTTGCAGGAAAATGATTAAATATTATTGATAGTTCAAGATTTTACATCATCTACTCCTCCACCCACCTGTAAGGTCTATTTGAGGAGTTCCTCCAATGGTTACAACTTAATTTAAAATAATTATCCTTTGGGAGGAAGGTTTACAACCACCTTTAAAAAAGTTGTTAAGTCGACAAAATGTTGCTATGCAACTTTTCATGCAAATGTTGCATTTTTTGCTCAAAATGAACAATTGGTGATTTCTCACTTTCCTAAGGGTCACAAATAGACCAAAAATACCTAAGGAAAACCTAAAACATGAAAACAACATAATTTTGAATATTTTTGGATCCTTTGACCATAGTTGACCAAGTGATTCATACAGACCAAATCTTGGCACTAGGTCTTACAAATGGATCATTATTAAAAACAAAGAAGTTCTAGATGTTTAGGACATGTAGAAGATGCCTTCGTGGTGTTGGGGATCTTGCACCATCTAATCATATTAAGGTATTTTTGTAATACCCCTCTAACCCTAAAATAACTTTTATGCTTTTATTAAATTCCCTTGAGTGTGGTAAGATCTTTTGATGCTTCTCATAGTGCTTAGATATTTGTGATACTTGTCTGATCTACTCCAATAGTTCATTCTAATGTTTCTTAATCTAGTACCTGTTGACCCTAATGATAAACATATTATCTTAAGGGATCCTTTGGTGTGTTTCCATCTCCACTTATGTGTTGAAGACCTTTCTATACCTCTATATGTTTAGGATGTTATGTCATATATGCTTGACATATATAGAAGTGATTGCTATACCTTCTTCTGTTAAGATTACTCTGGATGAATCATGTATTTTACATGGTGATCCTAGATGTTGATCATGATTTTTATGAATAGGATAAGGTAATTGTCACTATCAATGCTCTCTTTATGTGATAATATATTTATGTTGTATGCTTTGAAATAATCAACCTAACCCCGGTCATTGATAAGTATGGTGGATAGACCTAGATGATGATATACCTCTTAGGTACTTTGATGTATTTATTTATGATTATTGTTATCAGTGTAAATGGATTTAGGAAATGAATATCTTTTAGTTATACGGTTTGATTATGAAGGCTAACCTAATGATTAGGATTCTAACCCTATTTATGGTGATTCTACATGCTTTATGTGTATATATATCTAATGTGTTTTCATGACTTGGGACAAAGTCATAGTTACTCACATAGTTAAGGTCTACACGATGTATTGATCCTAGTCATCTATTTACAATTCTTTCCTTCATAAGTATATCTTTGCACATGTATTTCTGCTTTATGATGCAGGCTTGCAGGTACCAGACATTGACTTCACCTGGCTTCATAGGTCTAAGTGTACCTCAAAATCCTCGATCGTTGTTATTGTTACAGAGATAGTACCAAGTTCTCACAAGAATAAACCTACCTATAGTCCTTTTATTATAATCCTTTGTACCTGGGTTAGGTAATCTTGAGTTAGTCCTGTATATATTTTCCTTGGCATGATGGAAATAATTTGTTTTGTTATCTGGATAACTTTGTTGTTTTAGGTTGGCTTGTTCTTTATCCTCTTTGGACATTTGATCTTTAGGGATTGATTGGCTTTAGATGTATCTGAGTTGTGATTCTCTTTACATTAGAAGTGAATTTGAGGTATTGGTATGAGTAATTAATAAGGATATTTTCTAAATGTGGTATTAAAATACTCTATAATGAATTAATCTAAGTGTATTATATTACTTATAAAATAATGTCTATGTATGAAATAAATAAATATATGTATATATACATAGGCATATGGGTGCACACACACACACGCACACACACACACACACACACACACACACACACACATATATCTGTGTGCACACACACACACACACACACATATATATATATGTATGTATATATATATGATTAAATGTGTTTATAATGTATAAAAAGGATATTATTAAAATGGTAATATGAGCATTAAAATGATTAATTATTAAATTATTTAAAAATCAAGGATATCAACCTTGAGAGGTAATTCTTTTTGTAGTTAGACGTAAAAGAAAATCAATAAATGTGCATTTTGTATTTATTAGTAATTGTATTAGAGTAAAGAATATTTACATTAACCCTCCCTAAGGTAGATGTTTTAAAAATGTTAATTAATAAGTTAAAAAATGGAGTACGTGAATATAATATAAACTAATAATTAAAAATGTTTTAATTAACTACTACCAACCATTAGTTGAAAATGGTTGCAACAGTTGTACTTTCTCGTGCAACCACTCCTATAAGTTATTTATGGGAGGAGAAATCAATTTGGAAGCGAGACCAGAGGAGTTGAAAAGGAAAAAGAAGAAATTGGTGGAAGCAACATAGGGTAGATCTCTGTACTTTGAAAACTCTCTAAAGAAAATTTAATTCGTGTAAGTGCTATTTGGATTGAAGGATTGTCTATGTTGGAGCCCGAGAAATAAAGATGTGGAATCAATGAAGTGATCAAGATCCTCTTTGTCAATGGTTTCTCTACAGAACTCCAGGTAGGATCTATCTTGGAAGGAGATCCTCCTTTTCTATGATCATTGTCTATTGTGTGTAATTATTACTTCCCTATCTGAATTATATTCTTAGAAAATAATTAATTTGAAATGGATTATGAGGAATATGTATGACTTGTTTTATTGATTTGAATCTTATCATATTTAGGAAATCTATCGTGTTGTATTGCAATGAGTCGTTTATGTTGTTGTTTCTCTTCTGGATGCTCTTGCTTGTTCAATAATTAATTTCCAAACATATTTTATTATGTTATTTCAAGTCTTTGGATGTATCTTACTTCTTTTAGGAGCCTTTAGGAGCCTTTAGGAATACGGATTATAAGTGTTTGCATACGTTGTTATAAATTCATTTTATCATTTCTCTTTTGACATGTGCCTGGTCGTGAATAAATTACCACATTGATATGATGTTTGGGTATTTTATAATGATTTTTATGGATGTTAATCGAGGAGATCTCAAACAGGTCTTCATCATATTTCACTCCCACTGTCTAGATTTTGCCTAGTTTTAGTCGTATACTTAATGTGCCTTACTTTTCTTTAAAAAACATTGTTTATGACCAACTACGCAACTCTGGGTCCCAAGTGTGCAAATACCATGAAAAAGTGTGCATAAAGGAGAAAAAAGTGATAAAATTTTCTTACCAAGTGCGCAGAATAGCAACCAAGTGCACAGATTAGGTCACCAAGTGCGCATGTCTTCCAGATCGATAGTTTTAGGGTTAAATTGATCTGGGGGTCCTATAATCTACCATAGGCTATTAGGGTCTGATTTTTTGTCTCAATTTATGTATTACTTCATTTAATATGGTTTTACTATCATTCATGGTGCATTTTTATGCCTCCTTATAAATTTTGAATCATTTTGAATGGTGGATTAGGGTTTAGGATTGTTCGGTAGACTAGGGTCAATCAGTGATTTCCTAAACCCAATCTAATGATACTAAGAGGTTGTGACTTATAATTTTATGATTTTATTTAAGTATTTTTATTGTTTTGAATCTTTTTTATTGATTTTTATTCCATGCGGATGTGTTTTAATCCATATGGGTACTTGATTGTGACTTAGGGTTGTCCAGTGAATTTGGGCAACTAGTGGTTTCCTAAACTCAATTATTTAATGTTGTAACATTATTATGGCTTCATATATGTTATGATGTGGATTCCTTATGTTATTTTGATACTTTTTTGGGGTAGAGAATTAAATTACACTAGGTGAGTGGCTCACATTGACTGGTCCTTGTGGTCTTATTGTAGCTTATATTTCCTACCAATGTTGATCATTTCTTTTGTGGTCCTTGTGGTCTTCTTGTGCTTTCCATTATGTTATGTTTTGGGAAAGGTTATCATTACCTTAGGAGTATCCTATTTGTTACCTTATTGCATGGACCTTTGTTTTTATCTCCTAGCATAGGGGAGTGGACTCTTTTTGGATCCATGTAGTTGGGTGGTTAATATTTATATTATCGAGGCACTATTCATGGTCAGATGGATGTTCCTTGCTCCTGTTCCTTCCAGATTTTCAGTTTTGAAGACTTCATATTGTATATGTAAAGATGTACTTATGTATGTGCATTCATGTAATTGTAAGATCTTGTAAGAAAATAATTGTATATGATGAAATAATGTATATAGGTGTAATTAAAATAAATTTATAAAAGAATGGGTAGGTCTAGGTGAAAGGAAAGGGAAAAGATTGTATGTTATCAATATGAAAGGATAATTGTTTAGGGTATTTATTCATGAATCTTCTATTACTTTATGTTATCCAAGAAATGAAGTTAGATGAATTTATGAATGAATGCACTGTCTCTTGATGTAAGGTTTGTAGAAAATTATTATGAAATTATGAATCAATGAAATAAGATAGATATAGAATTCAAGATTGAATTATGTTTACTAAGTGCCTCAAATGCGTATGGAATAATACAATACTTAAGGTATTGCATATCTAATAAATGTTAGTCTCTCACCTGAATGCTTAAATGAAAAGTGATATAAAATATAGTGGATGAATTAATAATATAAATAATGGCATAATTTAAGTAAAGGCTAACTCATATAGATGCATGTAAATATGTTAGGAATGATGGTAGGATTATCCTTGGAACTTAATGTTAAAATTAAGGGGATGAATTAGTAAGCTTAGATTAATCAATCAATGCCTTAATGGGTAACTCTTAATGCAAATTAAGTATATATTAATGAATAAATGAATATATTAGATAATTTTGCATGAATAATGGTGTAGGGAACCTATGAGGACTTAGATTAGTTTGTAATATTTCATTGAAAAAAATATTCACATCTTTTAGTAGTTAGTTGGCTTGTCCTCCTGGGTTCCCTGGCGGGGCATGACAATCTACATTTTTCCCCTCTTCGACATAGTGTTAGAATAACATTATTTCAAAGATGTTTAAAATAATAGACGACATGAAGAAGTAATAGGAAATGAATTTTCCTAAGGATATGGAGAAGGGAGTTAGACTGGGTGATGCCCCCTCGAGAGGGCGGTCAGGAAAGAGAAAGAGGCCCAGGCGACATCTTGAAAAGAAAAGGGGCCAATGAGAAAGAAGGAGACAAAGGAGAAATAGGGTAATTGAATGCGGTATGGGCATACAATTACGGGCTTGGGAATAAATTGGGGGGAAAATGGGTGTCAAGGGGGAGGAAAGAGGGAAAGGGGGCAGAGGGTGGCCTATTTTACATGGTACAAGGGTAGGGGTTTCAGTTCTTACTAAGAAGAACCGGACTGGAGTGAGGATGAGAGTGGGGAGAAGACAGGTACCCACAGAGCAGACAGACACACATGATACCTCGATGTAGGAACCATAGAGCTAGCCCCCCACAGGAGGACCAGATTGGCATTGATATGTCCCATATGCCTATGACATGATTCATTTTTTTGGGGCACATGTCCCTGTGTTGTACCATATGTACTTGATTCTTTATGATTTGAGATGTACCTTGGACAACTTTTTGGGACTTTTATTCATTTTATGGACATTGGTGGGATATTCTTTTGCGAGATATGGTATATATACAACAGAGTTGGGGGGGATTATGTGTTATGTGCCCACTTTATTGTTTTTATTTATGGATGGATATATATATGTATATGTATGGACATGATAGATTGACTCATGTATGATGGAGGATGGTTTTTTTATTTATTTATTTATTTTTATGCATGATGTGATGACTGACGTGTTTGTGATGGGTTGGATTTTGATGTGATGCAGCTATTTGATGAATTTATGTGATGCATAATGTTTATGTGCATGGATTGGATTTTATGATGGATTTATGTGATTTTTATGATGTAGCTATGCAAGCTAAATAATTTATGCAATCTAATTAATAATGCAAGATTACTTTATGATACTACATGGATGCACACTAAAATGAGTGCAGATGTATATATATTAAATTCACTCTAAATGATTTTACATGAATGCCTAAAGTGAAAGACATGATATAGTAGATGAACCTAACTAAAGGGACTAATGCATACTAGATAAAATGTACCTAAATGAGAAACTTAAATGGATTGTTGATTGAAACCTAAAAATGCAATCTAAAATTGATTAACAAATGCATAAAATGAATTACCAAATGCAACCCTAAAATGAAATATAAAAGGGGTTAACAATTAAATGCAATCTAAAATAAGTATGACAATGTAGTTAAATGTAATCTAAAATGAATATGATAATGCCTTTGATATGATAATGCAATTAAATGCAATCTAAAATGGATAGGATAATGAAATAGATATGATAATGCCATTAAATGTAATCTAAAATGATTGTGATGATGCAATGGATATGATAATTCAATTAAATGCATTCTAAAATGGATAGGATAATGCAATGGATATGATAATACCATTAAATTCAATCTAAAATGGATATGATAATGCAATTAAATGTAATTTGTGGTGATTGTGATTGTAGGGCGCAAACTAATGGATGCAAATCTAGATACATAAGAGTGTTTGTGATGAGTGATGAAGAGGTGTGGTGAGCTGTATGGGTGGGATACACATGGAATATTTCATTGCCCAACTGGATCCTTTCTATGAGGTGTTGATAAGAAGAAGGGGGAAAAAATTGTACAATCTTATCTAGGAGGATTAAGGGATTTTGTTGCAATGAGGATTTTGATGGGGATTGAGGGATTTTTCTTTAGGGGATTGAGGTATTGGGGGATTTTGATGGTTTTCTTTGATTTCATTGGCTAAGGATTGAGGTTGATTTATTTTTTTAGGATTTTGGTCTGATGTATTGTTTGGGGTGTTTGATTTTGGTGAGGAGGGGGTTTCTTTTTGAAGCTTTAGCGTGGGGTATCCTGAAATGGAATACCACCATGTAGTTTGAGCACTTAGTTTTATATAGAAATATCAGAGACTTTCCAAGGTTACCATGAACTCAAAGGCATGCCACTAATGTTGCGTGGGACTGACATAACAGGCACATAAGGATTGTCCCAACACCATGCATGAGTCCCGAGGGATTCAAGGTGGGAACGATGTTGGGTAACCCAAAAAAAAATGGCATTCCCCAAGTGCACCATGCAACCACAAAAGGATCACATGCCGAATATGAAAGGTTCACATCTAACTAACTCACAGGTAGAAAAATAGATAAAGACCTTGTCACAGGTGCATTCATTCACAGCATACCATGATATCAAGGATTTTGGCAACTTTGAGGAGGAGGAAAACCTAGAGAGTCGGAAATGATAAACAAGAACCCAAAAGAATAAAGTCAAGACCAAAATAAATCTCCACAAGATGCCTTTACCAGAGTGATCAAAAGAACTAGAAATAGATTGGATTTAGGTTAGACATGAGGAAGGATACATCGTATGAGGAATGGTTGATGGGGGAGATTGTAAATTTGTGTTTGGATGGAAAAAAGATGTATCAAAGACAAGAATAGGATCAATATTTTCTCCAAAGGAACTTGTTGAAGTATGAGACTCAGAGGAATAAAGAATCTGGATCATTTTATGCTAGACAAATGACCTAGGATGCAGGATATGTATAGTGGGTCCTGAACGAAAGAGTGGACTGACACTTGTGATAGAACTAAATGACCAATATATACAAAAATATGTGCGAAGCTCAGGGATTGGGATAGAAAAAAATGATTGTTTGTCATGAAGCTCAATAATTGAGATAGTTCTCGACGGGTGCATGCGATAATGGAACACCTAAGGAATAGGGGTTAGGGATGGATACTTTTTAGGGGGGTTGGGTAGATGGGTGGGTGATGGTGGATGAAAATAGGATTTTGGTAGATAATGGTATGGTCCACTGTGTGTGACATTTGTCACCAGGTTTTCACCGCACATACTTATACAAGGCACCTGATTTCCAAGATTTCACCATTGGACAAATTATTTCACTTTTCTACTTCTTTTTAGGATTTTCTAAAACTTTTTAAGGATTTTTTTAGATAAGTGGGGTACACTGCATGACTTAGACATAGAATTTCTTGAGGTGAATGATGTTGATGGGATCATTCAGAGGCTCTCCTTTGGGTGTATATAACTGATATTCTCTTGAGGCAAAGCATGTTGTGATGACGTATGGGCCCAGCCAAGTAACCTAAAATTTAGATTTCTTTTCTATGTCTTCTTGCACCTTTTGGTTATCTTTGAGGACTAAATTCCCCACCTAGAATTGTCGTGGATGGATTTTCTTGTTATAGGTTCTCTTAATCCTGTTCTGGTAGACAACGAGGTGATCATGTAGGAATAATACATATTGAGAGGGGGGGTGAATCAGTAAAAAACTTTAAAGTAAATAACTTATGAAAATATATGAAAGAAAGTAATATCAAACATCAACAAACTCATCACATATAAAACTAATATTTTTCACATGTAAACCCTTGTAAGAGGGAAAAAACCACGATGAGGATCACTCCCAAAAGCCCAATACTACACTATATGAGTTTGTCTTGTTAGGAGCTACAAATATCCTTTCTGAGGGTTCATCCTGTTAGGAGTACAATAAGATCAACTATGATCTACCTTGCTAGAGGATTTAAAACCTCAATAAAGAAGTCACCCTGATAAAGGATTTAGAAAAAGAACTTGTTAGAGTCTGTGTAAGGAAACTCAGGTGTGGAAACAAATTTCTACACTAATCTCTAAAGGAAAGTATTGTGCAAATTCTTTTAAATCCTTACAATTTTAGATTCGTTAACTACTTTAACAAAGATATTACAGCCATATACCATGCATACAAAAAATAGAGAATGACACAATAATTTACCCTGGGGAAAACCTTTTGGTAAAAAACCCCAACACTCCAAAACCTGCACAATGTATTATCTTCAACACAATGGTTACAACACACTTGCAATGCAAGTTCTTTCAGGAGACAATCAACACACTAAGACAAATCTTGTAGCACCAGATCATACCAACAATACACTCATTTTCTATATCTGTCTACAACCCTAAAAAATGCTTATATCATGCGCTTTGCTTATATCACGAGTGTAAAGTACTCAAGTTTATCAATTGCCACATGTCATTGCATGTCTTCACCCATCATTGAATCTTCTAGAAATAGCTCTTACGTGTCATAGGAATCTGTCATAACCATTTCAGCCATGATCTCCTTACACACAATTCAAAATGCTGACACATCAAGTGGAGTGACATATCAACATGCCAACTAGACATGTAAACTCACACTTAATTACATTATTTGCAAGAAATACATTTTACAAAACAAATAATAAGAATAGGAATTATCCAAGGTTGAGACACCTTATTCCTAACAGTCCACCTGGTTAAGAGATTTTGCTTGTTTCAACAGTTAAGAAAACAACCAGATAAGTGATCAAGATGTAGCACTTATTGCTTACTATATCCCATAAGTTCTTTATACTCTGTACCTCTGTATTATGTAACTTCTCTATGCTTTCTCTCCTCTCTGATCACAACTTCAACTATAAAACCCTATTCACCCAAAACAAAACTTTTCAACAACAACAACAACTCTCAATGTTTCCTTATAAGAACAACTTGCACCGACCTAAAAATGATCTTCAAATTGCTTTCCTGAGATAGTACCATGTGTCAAATTGATAATCTCAATGAAATAAATGATTTATCATGACCGCGTTAGGTCAAGATAAGATCTGCAAGTTTATATCTCCAAGGTATACAAACACATTTTGACTCCTCCAATGAAATACCTCAAATATGTCTTAAATTATTGCATTGATCTTGTAAATACCCATACATTGGATGTATCACCATTATTCCATGTCATGAAATCATTAAAAATGATCGCATACACTTTATCACTCATTGATCTATGATCTATTGACCGGTTGATCAAGAACATAAGATTTCTACCTATCTTAGTGTATGTGATACTTAAAACTCTATCACCGTGTTGGTGTTTAAAATTTTTTATGCATTAGAAGCCACCAATATACCTTGAGAGTGATGTTAGGAGTGGTTACCTCCAAGTATGAAAGCTCTGCAAGGTAACTGGGCCAACTATAGGGACAAGACTGCTCTCTAGACTTCTGGCTTTGCAAAACCAAGGCGGGTACACCTAATCCAGATAAAAATCAACTCTTTACAATATCTTATATTCTGGATTTATACAACAGATAATGATAAGAAATTACTAAATGCTAAACATGCATTCATTGACTCTCCATTATCATGGAAGGACAATAACCAACAACTGTAAAATGCAAAGAATTTGGTAATGAGTTTGATTTAAGTTTAGGGATAGAATATAGCCAAACCTATCAGACATATATCTCAAAAGAATATACTAGTTTTGGATTAGTACCTTATCCATTGGGTAAACTCCTCAATACAATACTAAAAACTAAAACACACCTATTGGTATAGACTCATAACCATAAACATAAATTTCTCATACCACACACTTCTTATAAGATCCTTAAGTAGATAATCCAGTATAATTAATGTTATATCCAAAGTATTTATATTTGATCTAAGATCAAGGACTTGGGGAATAGAACATATGCATAAGTAGAACTTATACAGTAAGCGAGAAAAAATACAACTCAAAAGATAACATGAAGGAGAGACTTAAAATCTAAGAACAATTATATTAAGTATGATGAAATCTAGTTTCTGCATCAATATGACAAGGAACTACAAAATAAGACAATATGCAAAAGATCATACAACTTTCAATTTTGTCTTAATACATTTTGAACAACATCTACTATATCCTAGACTGGAAATAAATATAAGCCTAATACTCTCTACTTTCCCAATTCTCCAACCCTTTCTAAATGGTCTTGGAAATCCCTTTATAGTAACAAGAATTACAACAAGCTTCAAACAATTTAGGGTTAGGGTTTTACAACCAATCATGTCAAGCATTAAAGACATTTAGTTCTACGATCAATTTGAAAAACCCATCCTTTCCCTTCAATCTGTGCAATAGTTGATCTGGATTGCATCCATACTTCTTGGGATATAAAAATAGTACTCTGAAGTCTAATAATTCCCAAGTCATGACGTGGAAAGTAGTTGAACATAAATGCAAAGAGACTAGGCACCACTAAAATCATTTATTCATCTGATAAAAAACCCCATCTTCCAATTATGTCTTTAAAACATTCCACATAATTATAAAATAATCCCTTCGCCTCTCAACAGTTGTGCCAAATTGACCCAAAAGATCATATCGGTGCATTAATAACTCTATATCAAAATTTCAATCGACCACCCTAAAACCCTTTAAGAATAATATTTAAATATTTGAATTTTGGTTATACCTCTCACAAGTGGCATGGAAAGAGACTTGGATGGTCAAGATCAAACCCTTTTTCAACTTTAAAATATATCCGTAGATCCTCTTTAAGTTATTCAAGCATTGACAATCCGATCCTGCCAGGTGTCACTCCATCGCAATGGCTCTACCATTATCTTGTGATCATATCTAGCTCTAGGCATAACACTCACCACACAATTTACCTTAACCTATTTTATCTTTAACTACGTTGACCAAGATCTAACTGGGATAATTGGCAACTAGGTGTGATGTCTTGAGCATTAGCTTCTCCACATTTTTCCCTTAAGGCACAACGTCGACCGCATGATGAAAATAAACTTACCTTATCCTTATCTCCACTTTAAAACCCAGAACTATCCTGCCACCTTCCACATGGCACTCAGGCACAAAGGCTTGAAGACTATCATCTAATCATCTTCCCATTAAGTCAAAACGCCAACCATCAGATCAAATTCTACTAGATCAGCCTTTACGTTCCCTCAAGATTGACTAATATCCAGTATGACCATGTGGAAGAATGGCACAATGGCTTGACAATTAGATTTTGATCAATTTTATCAATGAGCCTCAGCACCTACCATCTGATCAAAATAAAATAAAGTGCTGACTAAAGTAACTTGGTAGGATAGGTGGCACATCGTCACGTTGCCTCAAACATTATCTGTCGAGCACATCTTCCTTAAGGAAAGACATCATCCATAAGATATTTTCAAACTTGTTGTCTCTTTAACCACCTCAACAACCCTAGGACCATGATGTCATCAATGTCACACAATGACCGAGTGCAATGCCTTAGCATTAGATATTGAGCATCTTTGTCCTTAAGGCTTAACCCCCGCTGTTAGATCTAACTCACAACTATACTTCGCCTCTTAAATTACCTTTAACTCTAAGCACTTCTTTTCTTTGTAACTTTGAATCTCGCAATGTAACTTTACCTGACTTTGCTTGACCATAGTTTATCTGGAGATTCAAAGATAGTGCTATCCTCCAAGTCGCTGAATAAATACTTTAACTCAAGTCACATTAAAATAACTAGCGATAACCCTTAGATCCTTCTACCTTTGAAAAATGTGGCAAAATATTCCCCTTGAGTTGATTCAGAGATCTAGCGCGCACCACACGATTAGATCTGCATCCATGATCCTCGCCAGATCTCAAAATAAAAGTGTTGACCTTGACTTTGGCTAGCGATTTAGAGAGAACCCTTCAATCAAAACAAGATCTACGGTCATGAATTAATCTCACAATCAAAACAACATATTCCTTCTTGTTCAAAGATTGAGAGATAAAAGGCTTGCTAAGTCACCAGATCACTTAAGAATATTCCATCCTAATTATGAGATTAGGAGACAAGGCAAGGATAAAAAGGCACATGACTTTAAAAGATATAAGTCATTCAAAAAAGGTAACCTTAAATTAGAACAAGTCCATGAGGGTTTAGGTTTTTAGCATGAATTTCACAAAAGACTTAGGGTTTTAGCCAGAGAATAAAAATAATTGTAGAGATAGGAGCAAAGGCTTGGACTCATGAAATTTTTGACAAGTGCTAACACACCGCTCAACCAAATAAGTTGTGGTTGGAACCACTTTGCAATGAAAACTAGTTGAAGCTAATTCTGTGACCACTCCTCAAAAAGTTTTTTGAACCATGACCACATCCAAAGTGATGCATGTGTATTCTACCAATCTTGTGCACTTAAACAAAATTTCAGAAAGACATGCTTACCGATTATATCTTCAATTTAGCTGTTGAATATTAGGACTTGTTTGTAATCATTTAGTTGACATAAATAACAACCAACTAACAATCTCCCAACATAGTACCAAATACCAACAATACATAATGCCAATAATATCTCCCTTTGGCATTGATGGAAAACATATACTAACTCAGTAACTCAAGCATATGCTTATAATTGTGTAATCATAGTATCAACTTATGACTCCCTTCATACACATACTCCCCCTTGACAACAATGGAAAATGTTTACTTACTTCAATATATGTAAACAAAATCTTACTTACATCTTGTCAAAAATTACCTTGAAGTGAATCTTTTCCAAACTCAAGGTTGTTTCCCATAACTTCTGCAAGCAACCCATATAAATGATTTTCTCAATTAAACTCAAGGCTATCTCTTCCATGCTATCTAAAGTGTTCATGTCTGGTATGAAAAATATAGCTTCTTCCTTTTTCACATTCAGTTGCATCACTTCTACTATCTCAATTTGAATCTACTTAACCTTGTTGTTGATTTGCTTTACGTGATTACTGTAGCTACCCTAATTTGGTCTACTATAACCAGAGACACTATTTTCCCTAAGTTTGATTATACCCCTAATTATGTTGATACAACTATTCAATTATTGGCATAATTCATCAAAATCAATTTAATTTCCTAAAAATCAAAATGATTTTGTCACTAACTTACATTAATTACATTGGCCACAATTAAATCAAATCAACACAATTAAATCCTTGGCTAAAGTAATTATTAAAAGGAATTAAATAAATCCCCTAATTACAACTCATCACTTGCACATGGAAAGTCAATCCATAAGCCAATGAGAGTTCACTCACATGGAGCACTCACATGGATCATCAAAGATTCAATCTCCACCTCTCTTCACAAATAAATCTCAACCACTCATTCCTCAAGTTCTTCTATAAAAGGATTGAATTTTGAGCTCAATGGGCCCTTAATCTTAGAATTTCAATTATACTCATATGTTGCTCTAATTTCTCAAATTCTAAATACACTCTTATGCTGTCAATTTTAGTTCATAATCTCACATAGATAATCAAATAATCTTCATTTGTGCTCTAAAATGAACTTTTCATGACAATTAGCTTCATTTCTCATTGAATCTTCCATTCTAGGCTTGAATATGCCACTGATTTAGGCATAATCTAAGGGAAATTATAGCTTAAATTACACTCTTCTTAGATAGGAAGCAATATGTTGATTTTTATGATCTCCATATGCTTTTCCTTCAATTTTCATAGTTCTAATAGTTAATATAATGACATATTGAAGTGTTGTGTTGTAGCTTGTAGGTACAATATTCACACACACATTTCTGGCACCCACCATGGGGCCGAGCCCTAGATTTCTCACCTTTTTGAGTCATTTATTCACCTCTTTTTCTTCTTTGTTTTCTAACGTAGAATCACATTTAGGAGCAAAGGATCGCCTTTAGTTGCAAAAGCTCACATACGGGATATAGGCTCGCATCCCAGATTTCCTGTGTCGCATCCTGTAAATCCTAAATCATGTTTGGTAAAGCCTCACATCTTGTAAATCCCATATCACATTTAGTTGCAAAGGCTCACATTTAGGCTCCTTAATCACATTTGGTAATTCTTGCATCATTTTCGGGAAATACAATCACATTTGGTTAGCTTTCTGGCATGTTTTTAAAAATTTGATGACTAATCAGTTAACCTTGAATGTTTTTGGATGTTAAGCAGCCTAATGAGTTATTGCAGGACGTTGCCAAAGACTTCTTTGATCAAGAAGATGGAGAAAAACTATTAACAAGTGATTTTGAAGGTTGCCTCATGCGATCAACCTAACTTTTATTGCAATTCTAGGAATTTAACACATTTTCTACCATCTCTTAACTTGATTAGAGAAGTATGCTCTTTTCCTTCATGGAAAATTAGAACCTCAAACATCAAGTTATGATTTGAATAGAATTTGGAGGAAATAAACCTTTAAAATTGCTCAAAATTTAATTTCTTTAAATAGGAATTTAATTATTGGATTTAAATTTGATTCTTAGTCCAACTAGAGGATTATGCTCTTTTCCCAAGTTGGAAAATCATAAACTTGATATGGGGGACTAGGTTTTGAGTACTATAATTTGAGGGAATAAAATTGCATGATATGCTTCATAGGAGAAAATGACATGGATAGGAGAGTATTCTCTTCTTCTTTATGAAGAATCATAAATCTAGACTCTTAAGCCACCAATCCTCTTTATTGCTTTGAAAACATTAGAGGGCCTACCGGTTGAGGAAAAAATCTTCCAGGAATGATCCAAGTGAGGACACATGAATGCCAGCCCTTCCATCTCACTATAATCAAAATGCTTCCTTGAAGGCAAAAGCCTCGGAAGATGTAATCAATTTTTTCCTTGGAATTTTGACTATCATTCATTGGACATGCTTAGATGTGTATTGAGTGGAGCCACTTGAATATTTCTTAAAAGACTACACACATTTGAGTACTCATAAGGCTATACGCCTTAATCTTTCCTTGTGGAATTCTATGGGGAACGGTTGCGAATGGATGGCCAAACATAAACAATATTTTGTAGTTGAAACAACCTGGTTTATCTTTGAAATGTGATAATATTTGTGCAAGGAAAATATTAATTGCCCCAAGATACTCATCATTTTGTGCCCTCACTTGAATTTGGAGTCAGATAATACGACATCATGACTAGAGCCATTGTGTGCTTGGTGATGGCCGTATTTTGATTAGCATGTGAGTGTGTACCTAAGTCTACAAGAAAATATTTCCATTATATGCCTATAATCTAGGGAATAGGTGTGTGTTTGGTCCCTTAACAAGATTGCTTGATGTGTCAAAATTGCAATGAAAAGATAGATCCCCCCAAAAAATAACATTTTGACAATCACAGACTTCTATGCTATTCAGAAACACTCTGGAAATCCTTAGACAGACTCTGGAGTCAAACAATTTTTCATGTACTTCAAGACAAAGTGGCAAAGATTAGGAAAAACCCATTAGAGGCTCACATTTGGTCAGTCCCACCTCGCATTTAGTAAACATGCTCGAATATGGGAAACAATCTCTCTTTTGGTTAATCCTAGCTCGCATATGGAAAACAAGCTCAGATTTAGGAAGCACAAGCTCGCATTTAGAAAGCACAAAATTGCATCCTATAAATCTAAGCTCGCATCTGGTCAGTCGCATCTAAGATAAAGGGTACTTTCACATGTGCCACACTTAGAAACTATATGATTTTGAATACCCTTTTTTCTCTTCAGTCTGGTCCTGTTTCTCTTGTTGGTCCGCCTGTCGTTGTTTCTTAGTATATTTGGAAGTCTACCTTGCATATCATTTAGGATTCTCACAATCGATCCCAAATCGTGTTGTTTCTTTACCAAATAAATCTTCTTGGTTCACATCTCACTATCAGGGAATTCTAACCCTTTGATGCTAGAATCAAACACTTCAAACACTCACACTCACTTAACACAACTTGGACACACTTATTTGGACAATTCAGAAATCCTCTTGACACAATTGGAACAATTTCGACAAGATTGAGACCCATCTTTCATGGTTAATACAAGACATAAACAATACCTTGCTAATGATTCATAGAGACCTCAAATATTACTCAAGTTTCAACAAGGAAAGACATCTTGAAATCCACTCTTTGATCAAGACTCGCCCGAAATGGATGCACCTTGTGATGAATGGAGTGCTTCTTTTGATGAATATAGTCAAGACCATGACAAAAGAGAAAGTCAAGAAGAATTAAATTATGGTCATCCTTTGTTTGATTTGGATAGTGATGAAGACATATCAGAAGAAGAATATAACAAACTCAAACAAAGTAGGAAGTTCCAAAAGACTTTGGAAAAAATCATTGGAGAAGACAAAGAATAATACTTCCTACACTTAGCTTTTCTTGGAGTCAAAATTCCTAAAGAATATGATGTTGAGAGATTGAAGGAACAAGAAGTACAAACACCTATTTCCATACTCTCAAAGAAATTATACCAAATGCAAATGGAACTTGCAACACTCAAGCAAGAGAAGACTAAACCAACAAAGAAATACTCTTTGGAACACATATGTACGTTTCCTTTGACAAGAGTATAAACATGGTTCCATTCCCACCTAACACGACACGACCCAAATAAGACAAATACATGGGAGAAATTGATCCACATGACCATGTACGAGAATTTTGTACCCTAAGCATAGAATACATGGACAAACCAACATACTTAATGAGGCTATTTCCAAGAATTCTAGGTGGAAATGCTATGGAATGGTTCTCCAAACTAACACCAAGTGTGTGAACGTTTGAGGAGTTGATTCAAAGATTTGTCCAACATTACTCCTACAACATACAACACAACTTTACCATGATGGATATTTGCAACACAAAACAACGAATAGGTGAATCCTTTACACACTTTTTACAACAGTGGAGGAGAATCTTTGCAAGGTACTCAAGAGAAATACCTGAATATGAAAAGATGTAAATATTTGTCAATAAATTAGTACTTGAAATGAACTATGCTCTATAAATGCAGTGTTCACCTAGTTTTTATAGAATTATCAAGAATTATGTTCATGCTGAAGACATTATGGTCAAGAAAGGAGAGATCGGACTCCAAAGTGACAATAAAGCTAACAACTATAACAAAAAACCTAAATGGTGGAACAAGAATAAAAATGTTGTTAATGATAGAGTGGTGGAAGAATCGAATGCAAATGCTAAACTAGATGTGTTTAACCTTACAAAAAACCTACAAAAAAGAAAAGAAGCTAAGGTAACAACTACCATACCAAGAGCGAACACTGATACCAACAAAAGTAAACCATGGACGTCTAGACCACAAAGAACATTTACTCCCTTGGGAGAAAATCTTGAGACAGTTTTGAAGACTCTATTAGACAACAAAATAATTACAATACCAGATTCAAAACCATGAGAACTAGAATTAAAACCAAGGTGGTGGAATGATAATGCCTATTGTGACTTCCATAAGAATAAATAACACAAGACTAATGACTGTGTTAAACTCAAACACATTATACAAGATCTCATTGAGGGAGGAAAGATCAAAGTGGAAGAACATACATCTAATGAAGATTACATGACATATAATAAACCATTTCCCAACTATGAAAAAGGAGAAGCCTCTAAAGGAAAGGGAAATGAAGTCAATTACACATATTCTCATAATGATAATGTGATCAATATGTTGGAAATAAAAGCGAATCAAATAATGTGATCACTATCAAAGGTGTCAAAGACAAGTCAACACATTCAAATGTGGTAACTCAAAGCCAAGAAAAAATCACAATTAAAGGTGTTAATTCCCCATCCAAATTGGTAGCACCATCTAAACCACCTGTTATCACAATTCCTAAACCAACAACATCAAGACAAACAATTTATATACCATATGCTAACTATAACTTGCAAGACCAATTGCAAAGGACCTCAGTTAAAATATCTATATTTGAGTTATTAAAGATCTCTTTAGTGCATAGGGAAGTTCTTGAACAAGCCCTACATTTTGAAAATGTTCCAAAAGATATAGATGTGAAAAAATTCCAAGTGATGGTCAATCACATATCAGCTCCACATTACCTCTCCTTTTCAGAGGAAGATGACCAATATTTGACTAATCCCAATAATCAACCTCTTCACATTGAAGTCACATTCCATAAACACTATGTAAAATGTGTATTGATAGATGGAGGAACAGGGTTGAATATATGTACTCTTAATCTGATCAAGAAATTGGGTCTTTCAGAGCAAAAAATTGATTCAAGAAGTAAGATACCCATCAAGGCTTATGATGAAGAAGAAAGATCATCCAAATGGATAATTGTTTTACCAATATGAATAGGACCAATTGAATGCAATGTGATTTGTCAAGTTCTTGATATACCATTGGCCTATAATATATTACTAGGAAGACCTTGGATACATGAAATGTAAGAAGTACCATCTACTTACCACCAATGTATCAAATTCCCACATAATGGGGTGGAAGTAACCATTCCTACAAATTCAAGATAAACTTGCAACAATGTTAAAGTAGACAGTATGGTTACTCACAATAAGGATGTCCCAAAAGAGTTCTTAGCTAAAACCGCTAGAGACATGGTGATGAGAAGCTTTTGAAAGACCCTAAAACTTGAAGAAACTAGCATGGGGGAATACAAACTAGACACGAAACCATCATTGACTAACAGTCATGTGTCTCCAAGATATTATGGGAAACCATCCCCATCTTTCACATTAACTGCATCAAAAGAAAAAGATATTCATAAACCAACTGGTATGGTTAGAGCCTCTACTTCTCAAGAGGATGAAACACAAGATAAAACAGTCTTGGCTTGGCTCTATAAAGAAGAAAATAGAGAAAATGAAGTAAAACATGTTGAGATATCTCCCAAAAAGTATGGAAAAGGTTATGATATTCTCAAACAAATGGGATACAAAGGGAAGGGACCTTTAAGAGATAAAGGAAAAGGACTAATTAAGCCTATACAGATGGAATTCAGAGACACAAAAGACAAAATAGGGTTAGGTTTCAATAAAATTCTGAACACCCTACCTAAAGAGATGGTCCAATATTTGATGAAGGAAGTGATGAAGAAGAGGAAGAGACATAACTTGTACCTTGGACATATGAAATATTACTACACATTGGTACTGAGGACCCAGACTACCAAGGAGGACGATATGTACCGACTTTTGGGGAACAACTAGAGCATCATAAACCTTTATTGTCACAAACTAATGTCCAAGAAGTAGAGGAAGAAGAAGAATATTCTCTAAAAGTCCAACAACCAGAAGAATCTTGTGAAGAAACCCCTCAACCACAATATATACATCCTAACTAGGGGCAATTGGTGATAGTTTCACATGTCCTAGATCTACCACACTTTGATCCACAAATGGATAATAGGGTACATCAAATAACTATCGTTGAGTTTTTAAACAAATCTAATGACGATATCACAGACTCACATGATTATGAATGAGATCATATGTCTGATGCTACCATGGAAATTAAGGTGGATGTAATTCATAAGTTTACACCTCTATTGGAGAGAGGAGAAAGTTTTAACACTTCCTATAACACTAATGTTGTCACAGAATTAGATGTGATGATGATGCCTAGGATTATTGATGAAGACACTAGTGTCTTATTAGGTCTAGAAGAACTTCAAGGAATACAAGATATGAGTTCAAATATGAGTAGAGGAGAAGGAGAAATCTCAACAGATGAGTTGCTAGAGTTAGGTCCACATATCACTAATAATGACCCTACTAATGATGATTCGACTCTTCATGATCTAAACACTATAGAAGCTGACTTAACAGAACATGTCTTGTCAGTTAATAGTCTTAACGCTGACGCGATGTTTTCCTTACAAGCCTCTGAATCATTATCCTTGGTAAAACCTGACCTTATTGATTGGACCAATTCAGACCCTACTCCCATCATGAGCTTCCCCAATGACTATACTTTGGCCTATTATCTAAATGATTGTGAACCCTATCCCTCTTCCACCAATGCAAGGAGCATGAACCTAACAGAGGAGGATATCAATTTTATTAGTCACAAATTGAAAAATAAAAAGAAAAAAAGAAATGATGGTGAAAACCACGTTGTGGCAGTATCAGATTCTAAAATAGTCAAAATAAAAGATGTATCTGATGGTGAAAACCTCTTTGATGCACCAAAAGATGAGATTTTTGATATCCTCCCTAAGAAATTTCAAGAAAGACCTTCAGTCCTAATAGAGCCAACACAACCAGTTAATTTGGGAATAGCAGAAGCTCCTTAATTTTTTCACCTGGTGCAATCATTATCAGAAGAAGAAAAGACATAGTTTACTGAGTTCCTCAAAGAGAATAAGATTAAATTTGCATGGTCTTACACTGATATACCTGGACTAGATCCCGAGTTAATAATACATCACTTATCTATAGCTCTTGGAATTAAACCCATCAAACAAAAACTAAGAAAGATGCACCCACATGTGGCATTATTGGTGAAAGAGGAGCTGGAAAAACTATGAAAGGGTGGATTCATAAGGGTCATCACTTATGCATGATGGATTTCTAATGTTTTACCAACTTCTAAAATAGATAAATCTATCAAAATTTACACAGACTTTAGGGACTTAAACAAATCTTTTCCTAAAGATGATTTTCCAATGCCCAATATTGATATGGTTATAGATCTCATAGTGGGATATCAGATGTATTCTCTCATGGATGGATTCTTAACATATAACCAAATAAATATTTCTCCCAGAGACTAGGAAAAGATAGCATTTACATGTGCATGGGGAAAATTTTGCTGGAACGTCATGCCGTTTGGGCTTAAGAATGCTAGAACTACGTATCAACGAGCTATGACAAACATCTTCCATGATATGATACACAAGAACATGGAGGACTATGTGGATGATACAATAGTCAAGTCAAAGATAAGAAAGAATCACATTGAAGACTTGAGGAAGATACTAGATCGAATGGAGAGATTTCAACTAAGACTCAATTCAAAGAAAGATGTATTTGGAGTCCAATCAGGGAAGCTCTTAGGGTTTATTGTATCAGCTAAAGGAATTGAGGTGGACCCCAAAAAGGTAAAATCTATAATGGAAATGTCACATTCTCGCAATATAAGTCAAATGAGGATGCTTCAAGGAAGACTTCAGTCTATAAGAAGATTCATGTCTCAACTAGTAGACAGAGCACAACCTTTTACAACATTGCTACATAAAGGAATCACTTTCAAATGGGATGAAAATTGTGAAAATAATTTCAAAGAATTAAAATACTATTTGGCTAATCCTCCTATTCTCATGGCACCTATTCATGAAAAACCATTGCTACTCTATATCTCAGCTACGGCTATATCGCTTGGAGTATTGCTAGCCCAAGAGGACAAAAACAAAAAGGAAAGGGTGATTTATTATTTTAGCAGGACCTTGGTCTCTTATGAGCTCAACTACAATATCATTGAAAAAGCTTCTTGGTAGTTGTTTTTGCATCCCAGAAATTGAGACACTACATGCTCTCGCATACAGTGAAACTTATTGCAAAAATTAACCCTCTCAAATACCTCTAGAGTAGAGCAACATTAACAGGAATACTAGCAAAATAGGTTTTGATACTAAGTGAATTTGATATCGAGTATGTAGATAGAATGGCTATCAAAGGACAAGTGCTAGAAGATCAATTAGCTAATTCACCATTGCAAGATGATGCTTCTTTGATTATAGAGTTTCCTGATGAGACAATCATGCACTTAACAAAATATCCATGGAAGATGTATTTTTATGGTTCTTTCACACAGCAAGGATCTAATGCAGGGGTATTATTTATCACTCCTCAAGGATACAAGATACCTATGGTGTATAAAATGATGTTTCCATGCACTAATAACATCTCATCTAATATGAAGCATTTATAAATGGGCTCAAGCTAGCTATGTAATGGAAAATCATAGAGTTACATGGGTATGGTGACTCTCAACTCATTATCAACCAAGTGAATGGAGATTATCAAATTAAAGATGAGAAAATGATGCCTTACAAGTAGATGGTGGAAGATTTGAAAATGTACTTTGTCTTCATCACATTCCAACAAATCTCGAGAACAAAAAACAAAGCTGCAGATGCTATGGAAATGCTAGCATTCATGTTACAAGTAGAGGAGCAATGATTCCACTATGAATTCTTGGTGGAAGAGTTGTCCTTTCCATCCTTTGATACACCTGAATCCAAATTTATTTGCGAAATCCCCAAGACCAATCCTGATATGCCAAAATAATTGCCTATCTTACAGATCAAACCTTACCTAATGGCCTATCTAGGAATGAAAAATGAGCTTTAATTAGGAAAACATCACATTATGTCCTCATTACTACTAAATTATATAGACAAGGTCTTGATAGAATGCTTCTTAGGTGTTTAGAAGAAGAAGAGTCTGATCGTGCATTAATAGAGGTACATGAAGGTGTATGCAGATCACACTTGAATGGTTTTTCATTAGCTAAGAAACTTTTAAGAGTTGGATATTATTGGCCTACAATGGAAAAATATGTCATGCAATTTGCTAAAACATGTCACAAATTTTAAACACATGGAAACCTTATCCATGCTCCAACTAGAGAACTCACACCTTTTGTAACACATTGGCCATTTCAGAAATAGGCCTTTGATCTTGTTGGACGGGTTTATCCTAATTCTTCAAGTGGACACAAATACATCATCACAGCCACTAAGTATTTCACTAAGTGGGTTGAGGTAGTGTCGCTGATCAAAGCCACTGGCAAATAGGTTTCTATGTTCATCTTGAACTACATCATTTGTAGGTATGGGATATCCTCTTCTATTGTAATAGACAATGGGGGCCAGTTCAAAAACCAATATATCAAGGACCTTTGTACACAATTTCATTTCACTTAGCATTTTTCTTCAATCTATTATCCTCGAGTTAATGGACAAGCTGAGGCTTCAAACAAAAACATCTTGAAAATCTTACATAGAACTGTGAGTAAGTTTGGCAGAGACTGGCATTTGCAATTAGATCTAACACTATGGGCCTATAGAAAAAGTATCCAAACATCAACAAGAGCCACACCATTTGATCTAGTCTATGGCACAAAATTAGTGTTACCAATTGAGGTGGAAATTCCTTCTTTGCGAGTATCTCTCCAAGGTCTTGTTACAGATGAACAATACCGCACTGATAGAGTTCATGCACTAGAACTATTAGATGAGTGCAGAAAAAAGCATTCGATCATCTCAAGGTATACCAAAAAATAATGTCTAAAGGATACAACAAAAAATTCAAGCCATGGAAATTTCAAGTGGGGGATCTCATTCTAAGAGAGAATCCTAAAAATCAGTCAAACAGAGAACAAAAAGGCAAGTTTGAACCCAACTGGCTGGGGCATTTTGTTATTACCACAACTTTTAGGATAGTATCTTATCAGTTAGATACACCTAAGGGAGATGTCCTTCCTAATCCTATTAATACTCTCCACTTGAATCAGTTCTACACTTGACATCTAGCCGAAGGGCTTGAAAAGTGAAATTGATTCTCAAAAAATACCAAAAAAATTAGAAAATTGATCTTAAAGAAAGCCAAAAATAGTTGAAAAGAGAAAACATCAAAAAAAATGGAAAAGGTCCTGAAAAAAGGGTATTCTTGGTGAAAACCTAGAAAAGAGGTGCCTTGATACTAACAAAAAAAAGAAAAAAAAAAAGAGAAAAAGTACAAAAAATTGAAAAATTGAAAAAATGCCTTGGCAAACAGGCATCTTGGTAGAAAAAAAATAAAAGATTTGTCGAGTGGTAAAAACCTGGCAAACAGGGGTCACTCGTACTCCATGCTCCATCTATCAATGCACTGCTGACACTAATCCTTCCTGATCACCTTTGTTATCGGTTGACTCTGAATTCCTCATGAATGTCCTATCCTTGCCTGGGATTTGTCTGCATTTTTGTCTTATGGATAGTCATTTTTCGCTGGGGGGCATCTCTAATAGCATGTCCGATCAATGTCAGTTGGTTCCTAGGTTGTCCTAGGTCCTTGTCTAGGAATATTTTCCACTACAAACAGTATTTCTTAATACTTGAATCAAAATGTCACTATAAAAAATAAAGGTGTTTCTTAAACACCACTTACCTATAACTGACATCATACTAGTGTTTTTTAACACTTTAATCAAATAGTGTTCTTTAATACTACATTGGATTGCAATTGTTGATAATTTTTATCTGACTTACTCAAACATAAAAACATATTGCTTAATTCCAAGTTACAATTAATGATTTCTCTACTGTGATTGAAAAATGAATCAACGATGTTCCACAACATCAAATAAGCACATAAAGACTGATCTGGTTTGATTATGACTCTTTTTATGTTCCAATGATGTTTCAAACTAGGGGCATGTAAGAAATTATTAATTTTCTTTTACTAATTATCAATTGTTGGTTGTTATGTATTTTGAGTTACTCCATGACGTCTATTAAAAGACAAAGAGTTGCAAGGATAGGGGGCATAACATTTTATTGGTTTTCTATGTATGGTGATTGATTCAATGATCCTATAAATTTTACTTAATTTGGATGTTTATGGTAAGAGCTCTCAATGTGAGTGGATAGCTGCATATATCTCGATCGTTGTTATGTGTAAGCTACGGTGAGGTTGAACCAATTTCCTTGTCTATTTCTAATCAACTTCTAAGTAAGTTGTACGACACATTATGTACCCAAGGATATGAATACTGAAGGTCATTGCGGGTTGCATATATTATATTACACATGAATAGAAGATTATTCTTAATGCATAAGGAGATAGCTGACAAGTCATCTTGGCCTCTATGCCTTTATTCTTAGGTTTATTTTTGACATTGCATCCACTAAACATAATATTCATACTCTCATAATACTTTCTGGGTGTTAGTACAATTGTAGTATCTGGTGATGTTTGTTACACAAATGCCCTATGATGATAAAATTCTAAAATGTACACTAATCAATGACAGTCCTAGAAGTCTGCATTTAGTTGCATTTAAGATTGCATGATTCATTTTCAAACAACATAAGGGTTTGAGCTCAAAATAATTTCCTGGTTCTCTTGAAATCCAAGTTTGACTACTTAATCTATATTACTGATATATGCATGTTGTTGCATATCCATTGCATTCATTTTTCATTCATCATGGGAAAGGAGAAAATACAAAAACAAAGAATTCAAGCATTGCATTTTTACATCCTATGTGCATCCATACATATATTTGCATAAATAAAATCTCAAAAACATACATCTGCATATCCATCTAGAATCATCTAACACATTTATCTATCAGTAAATAATCAAAGAGCATAAATGATGTCATCACATGAATATACTCTAACATCGTCAAAGACCAAGTACATAATCAAAATGTGCATCAATCTAATCATCTATCAACAGAGAACCAATGAGCATATCGAAATCAGAAGAAGTTATCTCAGATATTACTATCAGATCAAAAATATGGAAATGTCTACAAGTATCAATGAAATCCTAATAAAGCATATAGACATGTATCAAGTCTCTGAAGTGCAAAGGATGATCACAGAAGGATCAATATACAAAAAAAATCTTAGATATAATCACAAGTCATGTCTAACTACCACCTTCTCCCTGATCTAGAGGAGGTGGTGGTGGTGCATTAGCTCATGGATGTGGAGCTGGTGGAGGCATAACTCCCTCTAACTGGTGAGCTACAATAGAATACAAAGGTTCTCTTTGTGCCTATGGAACTACAGTGCAATACAAGGAAAAATAATATGCATCTCTCTAACCCTGATGAGTGGTTGTGCATTCTTATACATCTCTCTCTGCTTTGATCCTGTCATCCTGCTGATCTCTCTTAGATCTCACTCTCTCAAGCTATCTATCTCTATCTTCCAGCAATGTCTCTAGAGTAGTAATCTGAGCTCTAAGCTTCTCTCACTCTCTCTGGCATTGCGGTAAAGGATCTTCATCCTTTCCAGTATCCCTGCATGTAACCCTAGGAGGATCACGTCCTACAGGTCCACCTCCCCCACGCGGCCTCTGTCCTGAAGATCTCTGTTGCTACTATCTAGTAAGTTAAGGACCTGGATCGATATGCAGAGACACAAATCTAAATTGAGTCTATCTACCCTCTCCACTAGCACCCACTCCACCACCACCCCTATCATCTCTATCATCTTCCCTATCATCACGACCATGTCTCTAACCTCTATCCGGAGGAGGGCACCTTCCATCTCTGCTACCACCACCTTTCTCATCCCTACCACCACCACCCCTTCCATCTCTCCTAGCTCCACCTCTACCTCTCATGGGTCCATCATCTCTAGGATCATAATCTAGAGAATCCTCAATGTGAGGTGCTACCTCATCCGATGTTGTAAAATGAGGAAATGGAAACTATAAAAGATGTGCAAGATGTACATCAGTGCACCCAGCATCAAAAACATCATGAAGATAATCCCATCCAACTGAAACCATATTTCCAATCTCCACCTATGCAGTCTTGTACACTAAGTGGGCTCCTTGTCACGGAGCCAAGAATAAGCAGTCAAGTCTTGAGACATGCCCTGAATCTGGCCAAACTATCTGAGTACATGGGTAACAATGAATCTCTCTACAACATACTATGTCTAGCCGATCAAGTAGCTTCTCTGAAAGAGGTCAGGCATCTACCACCTATTTGAGGTCCACTCATCACAATCTAAGTATGATCTCCACTTGACCACTGTGATATCATTAAAGACTCGCCGCCAGTATTCCAAATTACCTAGATGAGGCTGCTGGATGAAACCTAAATACATATACACATAAGGATCCTCAGGTGCTCTTTGCCTATAAAAAATTGACCATGTCACTGGGATGTGCTCCCAGGCCTAGATCTATAAAATCAAGATCCTAATAGTCATGCTCTAGGAATACTCATACACGATCTTGTGCAACTCTCTATGCATGTGTGCAAGTATATAACTCCCCTAGCCAAATATGCGTGTGGAAATAACCATCTGCTCCAAAGTCTCCACCCAACTGCACATGAACGCATGTTTTCCTTGGTCAGGCATTAGAATACCATCTATCAATCTAGCCACATATACGGGTAACTGATCATAGTGATGACACATATACTCCCAGGTTAGATATATCCAGACTATAGTTGGATCTCCAAAATATCTCCACGCAGATGCAATCGCAACAGTGGAGCGCGACTCAAACTGAACCTCCCGGCCCATCACAGGAATGCGCAGGATACGCCACACATCCTCCAGGGTGGCTTTCATCTTGCTAGTCAGGAGATGGAAGGTGTTGAGCTTTGAATCCACCTCTCAGCAAGAGTAGTCAACAACCCTGGATTTACCCTAATATCGGGTAAATCTATCAAAGATGTCAAATGAAGATGACCAATAATCTAAAGCTCCATAGTAGTCAAGGAGCGTGTTAGTACAAGGCCTTGTGCCAAATGAGGTCCTCAAAATGACATAACCTCAAAATCAATATGTCAAGCACACAATTACAGGTTTATATCAGTATCCTAGCTAAGGCAACTATGCAGAAAATCTAACAGCTAAGTCTTTTTGGCATTTAAAATGAGGAAAAATAGTCAAACTTGGACAAACTACCTCCTATTGAAAAGACACTATTTTTCCTAGGTGCGATCTTGCATACCAGATGCGATGTAAAATTTATCGGATGCGATGGGGAATTCGGGAAACGATCCTATTTTGATAGGATGTGATACAGGATACAGGATGCGACCCTATTTTCACAGGACGCAGCACAATTCAAAAGATGAACATAAAACACTAAAAATGACGCTTTTTTGCCTAATGGGAATCGATCCTATTTTGATAGGATGCGATCTAGAATTTTGCAAGAAAACCAAATGCGACGCGGGACTAGATGGATGCGATCCAAGACACTGGATGTGATTCAAAGTTAAAAGGTTCCTAACTATTGCAAAAAGCAACAAAATGAAAAACAAAAAGCATAAAAAGGTAGGTCTCAATGTACTCACTAGCTGTGCATAATGGGTTGGGCGCTGGTGATGACGTGCTAGCTTGAATAGATGCCTCTAAATGGGGACCACCATCTTCTCTACAGAGCTCAAGATTTACTGAGGATAAAAGTGAAAATGAATGGTTAAAAAGTGATTTTTGAGACTTATATTGACCTTTTTGAGTTTCTCAGAGGCTTCGAAACCCTTCCCGAACTATGAAAATTCAATTTTTTTCTTCTCAGATCTATCGAGAATGAAATTGAATGCATGGACAATTTTTCTAATAGCATAGTAATTTTTTGCAAAATTTCCTCTAAATGAAAAATTGCTCTCTATGATTCATAAAATAATTCGTAATCTTTACAGAATCAGTTTTTTGGATCCTCTATCCCCAAATTGCGCATTATTCATCGAAATCTTGGTCATACATCATGTTATCAAACTCAAACTTTACATTTTCAAGTAGTCAACTTGGTAAAATTATGTTTTCTTTTAACACATCTTTTGCTTCATTCCCACCTTCTAATTGATTCTTTCTTGATCCAATCGAAATGTCCTATTGATCTGTCATTCTAAAGAGGGATTTTATTCTATTTCCTTTGATTTCATTCCTGAGGGGGCATGATCACACTTAAAATCAATCAAATTCTTTCTCAAGTAGCAAAATTGACTTCATCATCAAAAGACTAGGGGCATGATAGTTTCCTTCGATCAAGATGGGATTGTTGGATAGAAGGCTTCAGCGCTAAACAAACTGGATATCTGCACCTACAAACTCTCAAATCTTTATCAAGCTCTCAGCAACTTTGTACTGACCTTCGTTCGATCAAGTTTGGAGTCAGTATTGTCAATTCTTATTCAATCAAGTTTAGAATTGATACCTCATAGCTCTAAGTAGCTTCATATTAAACTTTGTTTGATCAAGATTAGATTTAGTATTATCAATTCTTGTTCGATCAAGTTCATAATTGGTATCTTTAGATATTTGTTAATTGACCTTTGTTCAATCAATTTCAAAGTAGATACTATCAGTCTTAGCTCAATCAAGCTCGAGACTAATCTCATTATCCATTTTGTTCAATCAAGTGTGGAATTCTCAAAGTTTCTAAAGTCAACATAAGACATTCTTTGAATCAATGCACTGCTCGCACATCAATTCAAAGAGGGGGGAATGTAACCGCCCTAATTTGGTCTACTCTAACCAGAGACCCTATTTTCCCTAAGAGTGATCATACCCCTAATTACGTCAATCTAACTATTCAATTATTGGTATAATTCATTAAAATCAAATTAATTTCCTAAAAATCAAAGTGATTTCATCACTAACTCACATTATTAAATTGGCCACAATTAAATCAAATCAACACAATTAAATCCTTGGCTAAAGTATTTAATTAAAAGGAATTAAATAAATCCCCTAATTACAACTCATCACTTGCACATGGAAATTTAATCCATAAGCTAATGAGAGTTCACTCACATGGATCACTCACATGGATCACCAAAGATTCAATCACCACCTCTCTTCAAAAATCAATCTCAACCACTCATTCCTCAAGTTCTTCTATAAAAGGATTGAATTTTGAGCTTAATGTCTCAATCTTAGAATTTCAATTATACTCTTATGCTGCTCTAATTTCTAGAATGTTAAATGCACTCTTATTTTGTTAATTTTAGTTCATAATCTCTCATAGATAATCAAATAATCTTCATTTTGTGCTCTAAAATGAACTTTGCATGACAATTAGCTTCATTTCTTATTAAATCTTCCATTCTAGGCTTGAAAATGTCACTGATTTAGGCATAATCTGAGGACAATTATATATTAAATTATACTCTTCTTAAATAGGAATCAATATGTCAACTTTGATGGTTTCCATATTCTTTTCCTTCAATTTTTATAGTTCTAACCATTAATATAATTACATATTGAAGTGTTGTGTTGCAGCTTGCAGGTACAATATTCACAAAATAACATCAATTAGAAAATGAATAGATTACCAATGTAACCTTTTGCACACACTAGCTCAAGATAGCTCTCAAATTCTCAATTGAAAGTAAGAGTGTGAAAATAAATTACTTGTCCCTTTATATATTGTTAGTGAAATAGACATTGCATATATCAACAATAGGAATAGTGTCACATCATCGATTAAAACTTATCCACTGGTTGGTACCCAACCAATAATAATAAATAATATCAAATAGACATTAAAATCTCAATGCGGTCTATACATAATCTAAAAAATAGAATCATAGAAACTTACACCATAATGTGCATATAGATCTTTACTGCTCTTGAGTCTAGGGGAACGGTAATGGATTTGTCTTTAAGTGCTCCCCCCAAGAAAATAATATGATTAGTTTACAACTGGAACTTCCACATTTCTTGAACTTGTGGAGTTCTTGATCAACTCAAAGGAATTCAATTCACCTTTCTTCACCCATGTTTTTTTCGTATCACTTCTTAAATCATCAACAATGGCAACCTGCTTTCCTTTTCCATCTTCTGACTGATGAGGAGTTTGGTTCTTAAACTGACAATCTTTAGCCAGATGACCTATCTTATGATAGACAAAACATGTCATACATGTCTACTTCCAAGGACCGACATTTCCTCTCATAGTTCTCATTCTTAGATTTATTGGTAGGTGTCCATAATTACCACATACAGAACATGCAGTGTTGAATTTTCTTTCCCTTTTAACAATATTCACTGATGAGATTGGTGACCTAGGTGCATATACTGTTGACCTACAATGTTCAGCTTTATATCCATATATTTTGCATTAAAAACAATATCGATCAAAGTTATTATCACTGGATCCATTGCTAGATCTACTGCTAGATCTACGCTCATATGCAACATGACCATACTTGTGACAATTACAACAATAACTATTAAAAGTGTAAGGTCTATTCATCAGTGTGCTTCTACACACATTCGTATTATGACCAAGCTTTCCACATTTATGGCAAGTAAGTTTGTTAGGTCTCATTTCAATTTGATTGGATTTTCCTTATGATATTTCTATGCCTCCTTAGGTTCAACTTTAGAGGACTCTCCAACTTCGAATGTTTCTTCTCCTGAATAACCTAAACCACTTGTATCTCTTTGTATTCTTTGACTCTTTTGTTATTCATCAAGATTTTGTGAGCTTTCATTGTATTTTTCTCAGTTTTCCATTTACTTCTTTCTCAGTTCCTGGTTCTTTCCTCATTGACTCATTCATCTTCCAAAGTCTTTCATTCTTAACTAATACTTGAAGGTTCTATGTAGCAGTATCCTGCATTTGATTATGATATAGGGAAATTCACATCTTAGTATGACAAGATCTTCACCTTTTTATTTTAGGGCGTAATAAGAAACTTTCTTGGCAACTTCTGTACTCCTTTTCTCTTCCATATCTTCACACATCCTGAAAGACTGACTTTCAAGCTCCGTTTTAAAATTAGCCATATTTTCTTTAAGCTTCTAATTCTTTTCCAATATATTCAGCACCGCTTATTCAAATTCTTCAGATGTAATTCCTTTAGACAGTTTTTCTATGTAGTCTTGACTCTCACTTAGTTGATCAACAAGTTCTCTCGTCTTTGCAAGAGAATGTCTCAACTTTTCCTTTAGGTCACCTTGTTTTCATTATAAAGTTGCATCTCATACCTATAATCTTCCATAGTATTAGATCTTTTCCCAAGATGTTATACTTATTACCAAATAGGACCTAAGATCTGATACCAATTGTAGGAATAATAAGTACTGAGAGGGGGATGGGTGAATCAATAAAAACAAATAATGAACAAATTCTACCACTGAACCAAATAATTGTTGAAATACTTCCCAAACTTTAAAGTAAATAACTTATGAAAATATATTAAATAAAGTAATATCAAACATCCACATACTCATCATACATAAAACTGATATTTTTCACATGGAAACCCTTGTAAGAGGGAAAAATATATGGTGGGGATGACATCCACCAGCCCAATATAGTAGTAGTATATGAGTTTTCTCTATTAGGAGCTACAAATACCCTTTCTGAGGGTTCACCCTATTAGGAGTGATTAGTAAATTTTTAGGAGTACTATGAGATCGGCTATGATCTACCTTGCTAGAGGATTTAAAACCTCAAAAAATAAGTCACCATGTTAAAGGATTACAAAAAGAACTTGTTAGAGTCCATCCGGTTAAAGGATTTTACCTGCTGCAACTGTTAAGAAAACAACAAGATAAGTGATATGTATGTAGCACTTATTTCTTAACAAATCCTATAAGTTCTTTATACTTTGTACCTTAGATTATGCATAAATCAGTGACACATTCATGCTTAGCATGGAAGATTCAAGTAAAATGCAAGCTAAAATGTAAATACAAAGTTCTCTTTAGTACTCCAAGTGAAAGATTATGAAATTCTAAGAATGTTGAGATAAAATGCATCAAGAAATTAGGACAACATAAGTTTGCAATGAAATTCTAAAATTAGGGGCCCATTGAGCTCAAATTCATTCCTTTTATAGAAGAATTTGAGGAATGAGAGGTCACTATTGAATTGTGAAGAGAGGTGGAGATTGAACCCTTGGTGATCCATGTGAGTGATCCACGTGATTTAACTCTCATTGGCTAATATATTGACTTTTCCATTTTGCAAGTGGGGAGTTGTAATTAGGATATTTATGTAATTCCTTTTTATTAATTACTTTAGCCAAGTATTTGATTTTTTTGATTTAATTGCTTTGATTTGATTTAATTGGCTAAGGCAATTAATGTGAGTTAGTGATGAGATCACTTTGATTTTAAGAATTTAAATTGATTTTAATGAATTATGCCAATTAATTGAAGAATTATCTTGACATAATTAGGAGTATGATCACACTTAGGGAAAATAGGGTCTCTGATTAGAGTAGACCAAATTAGGGTGGTTACATTTCCCCTCTTTAAATTGATGTGCGAGCAGTGCATTGATTCAAAGAATGTCTGAGGTTGACTTCAAAAAGTTTTGAGAATTCCGCCCTTGATTGAACAAAATTTTTGATGAGATTAGTCTCGCACTTGATTGATCTAAAATTGATAGTATCAACTTTGAACTTGATCGAACAAAGGTCAATAAAACAAAGATCTTAAAGATACCAATTCTGAACTTGATCAAATGAGAATTGATAATACTGACTCTGAACTTGATCGCACAAAGGTCAATACAAAGCTGCTAGGAGCTCTAAGGTATCAATTCTAAACTTGATCAAATGAGAATTGATAATACTGACTTTGAACTTGATCAAACAAAGGTCATTACGAAGCTGCCAGGAGCTTGATAAAGATATGAGTGATTATAGGTGCATATATCCAGCTTATTTAGCGTTGAATCCTTCTATCCAATAGTCTTGACTTTGTCAAAGGAAACTGTCATGCCCCTCATCTTATGATGATAAAGTCTTTTTTTTTAATAAAAAATTTGATTGAATTTAAGTGTGATCATGCCCCCTCGGGAATGAACTCGAAGGAAAAAGAATAAATCCCCTCTGTATAATGATGTATCACTTGAAATAGATTGATTGGATTGAGAAAGAATTAATGAGAAGAGGTGATGAAGCAAAAGTGTGTTAAGAGAAAACAGAATTTTACCAAGTTGACTGTTGTATGCTGAATGTAGACCTCTGAATTCAACACAAACACAACATAGTCTTTACACAATCGCTCAATTCACAAAGACAAACATGAATTGTTTGTTCTGCAAATTTGATTGAGGCGACCTGTTGCCTCCTAATGAGTTGTGGATGTTGAGTTTTACCCTCAAAATGAGAGCCAACAACCTGACCATTGCTAACATGGAGGATTTAAGAATGCAAGAAGAGAAGAATTGCCATTATTCTATGAGAAATCTACAACTAGTCTATGTAAAGAAATGCAATTAAACTAAGAAATTGAATTGCACTAATCTAAGAATGAATTGCAACTACTCTATGTAAGTAAAATGCAATTAAACTAGCAAAAAAAGCAAATACTCTTAGTCTAGAAATGAAAATCTTGTAATCTATGAAACGAATTTGCTCTTAAACTAGAATTGAATTGCTTGTAATCTATGAAAGCTTGAAAACCTCAAATTGAAATATTAGATATAGAAATGAATCTTAAATGAAAGCATATATCTTTAATTCCAATTGAAATTT
>MU223281.1:858879-877224 GCA_018584345.1 Thuja plicata | reverse complement strand
AAAGAGGATGAAGAGTTTCTTGAAAAGAAATAGTTGTCTCTTCATTCTCCATTTGAGACAAATAAGCAAAGATTATTTAAATAAAAGAGTGAATTATTGCCACATAAGTGTCCTTTCACATGGAATTCCTTTTTGAGGATAATTCACCTAATAATTAAATAACCTTTCAATTTCTTTTATGTATATGAGCTAAAGGGGGTGGAATTGATTTAATTAAAAGCACTTAAGACTTTAGGATTAAATGAATTAATCATAGGGGTTTTTAGCTAATAATCATTGAGAATTTAGGAATTAAATGTAATGTCAGATTTATGCAAATTTGGATTTTCTGCATTTGAAACTCGGTCAATTAAAGTCAATTAGGAGAAGAATTTGCCTAGTACAATAGGACTTCGAAGATAAGAAAATGCACCAAAATTGATTAGGATTATTAGGTACCAATTTTGGGGTGTTACATTAACTACCTGAAAATAGAGATTTTGAGTTTGATAAAATGATGTGCGACCAAGATTTTGATGAATAATGTGCAATTTGGTGATACAAAACTCTGAAAAGTGGATTGTGTAAAGCCTGCGAATTATTTTATGAACAAATAGAATAATACTGCATTTTTGGAGACTGTCGCAAAATTTTTACTGTGTTGTTACAAACATCGTGTGTGCATTCGGTTTCATTCCTGATTGATCTGAAAATAAAAAATTTGTATTTGGAGAGTGTGGGAAGAGTTTGTAGCCTTTGAGAAGCTCAAAAAGGCCAATATAAGTCTCCAAAATAACTTTTTACTCATTCATTTTCACTTTTACCCATTGTAAATCCAGAGCTCTGGAGAGAAGATGGTGATCTCCATGGAGAAACATCAATTCCATATTTCTCAACAACACCAATGCCCAGCCCATTACCCACAGCCAGTGAGTACACCGATACCTACCTTTTCATGCTTCCTATTTTTATTTTTTTCAAATTTTGCAGTAGTTGTGTGTGTGATTTTATGCACCTGCTAAGGACACAACACTTCAATTGATCATTATATTAGTGAAAAATTATAAAAAAGCAAGGGTTTCACATAAATCACTAAAATTGATCTATTGCTTCCTATCTAGGAGGATTTTGATGAATGAAATAATCATGCCCTCAGATTATGCACAAATCAGTGACATATACAACCTACAATGAAAGATTTGAATAAAAACTAATCTAGATATTCAAGAAACATGCATTCTAGCTCTAAAAATGAAGATAATAACAAAGCTAAGATGAAACATAGATTCATAATAATCTCAACAACATAACAATGCTTTCAACTCTAAAAATTAAGGGCCATTTGTGCTCAAAATTCATCCTATTTATAGAGGAAATTGAGAGTGAGAGGAGAGAGGAAGCCATTAATGGATGTGTAAGAGCATTAATGGTGGATGTAAGAGGCATTAATGAGGGGATCATTAATGAGGTATGGGTGAAGGGAATATGCATTAAATGATGCATTTATGAGAGCATTTAAGAGGCATGGTGAGGGTTTAAGAAGCATGGGTGAGGGTTTAAGGTCAAGCTTGAGAACTTTGACTTTTGGGAGCGTGTTGAATTCCTTATCACAAAATTAGGAATGTGACATCATTAGGAAGTGGGTTAGGATGAAATTAAGATTAGAATTAGGTTTAGCATGGGGGGAATAGGTTGGGATGGGTTTGAACCCAAGGTTAAGGTGCTTGAGATAGGTTAGGTTAGAGGGAATATTAATGAAATGAATTATATTTAATATATTCATTCAAAAATAGGAAAATTAATTATTTAAACTTTTGATTGCTTTTGATAATTAATTAGGACTATAGCCAATTAATTAGATTAATTTAGGCTAGGGGATAGGCTTTTGCAAGTGATGAGGTATAATAGGGATTTCATTTAATTCCTTTTAAATTAATTACCCTAGCCATGTTTTGATTTGAATTGATTTGAATTAGATTGATTTGATTTGATTGGCTAAGGTGATTAATAAAATTTAGTGATTAAATCACTTAGGAAATTAAATCAGATTTGCATGAATTATGCCAACCGATTGAAGAGTCATCTTGACATAATTGGGGGTATGATCACACTTAGGGAAAATAGGGTCTATGGTCAGAGTAGACCAAATTACGGTTGTTACATTTTCCCTTCTTTGAATTGATGTGCGAGCAACGCATTGATTCAAAGAAAGTTTTTGATGTTGAGTTCAAAAAGTTTGAGAATTTCGCTCATGATCGAATGAAATGTTTGATGAGATCAGTATCGCACTTGATTGAACTAAATTGATAGAATTGACTTTGAACTTGATCGAACAAATCAATAAGAAAAGATCTTAAAGATACCAATTCTAAACTCAGTTGTCATTCAAAGATTGATAATACTGATTCCGAACTTGGTTGCCATCCAAAAGTCAGTATGAAGTTGTCAGGAGCTTAATAAGAATATAAGAAAAAGTAGAAATGGGATATCCAGCTTGTGAGAACCGAAGCCTTCAATCCAACAGTTCTGACTTAGTCAAGGAGCCATCATGCCTTTAGTTTTTTTATAACAAAGTCGTTTTAATGTTGTTTCGAGCAAGAATTTGATTGATGATAGTTTGATCATGCCCCCTCGGGAACGAAATCAAAGAAAAGAATGAAATCCTTTTGTTGAATGATATATCACTTGCAGTGATCAGTTAGGTTAAGAAAGAATAGATTAGAAGAAGTGAAGGAATGAAGGTGTGTTAAGAGAAAACACACTGTTACCAAGTTAATCATGTTAAAATGTGAGTTCGATTTCATTCTTGATTGATTGAAGAATTTAGGAATCATTGATATCAGTAATATATATAATGTATTTAACTTGGATTTTGAATGAAGAAAGAATTTATTTTAAGATCAAGTCCCTTTTAATGATTTTCTCTTTTAAAATGAATCATGCAATCTCTAAATGCATCTACATGCAGACTCTTAGGAGTGTCATTGATTTGCAGATATTGTAACATTTTTATCATCATTGGGTATTTTTTAGAATGGATACCACCTGATAGTACAACAATCACTAATACCCACTAATATTATGAAAGTATGAATACTATGTTTATTAGATGTAATGTCAGAAATAGACTTAGGTCATCAAGGCATAGAAGCCAGGATGATAAGTTAGTCACCTTCCTTTTATTATATCAAAATTTGTGTAAGGTAAGATATTAGACCCGCAATGACCTTGAAAATTCATATCCTTGGGTACATTATGTTTCATACACCTTTATGAGAATCTAAGTTAGAAAATAGACAAGGAAATTGTTTCAACCTCACCGTAATTTAAACATAACAAAGATCGAGATATATGCGGCTATCCACTCATGTTGGCAGCTCTTACCATAAACATCCAAGTTAGGTGAAATTTATAGTATCATTTGGAACAATCACCATACGGAGAAAACCAAGAAAATGTTATACCCCCTATCCTTGCGACTCTTTGTCTTTGCGCAGACATCATGGAGTAACTCGGAAGACATAACAACCATCAATTGAGAATCAATCAAAGAAAACTTATAACTGCTTAAATGCCCCTAGTTAAAACATCATTGGTACATAAAAGAGTCATAATCAAACCAAGATCAAATTGTGTGCTTAAGTACTATTAGAAAAATACTGTTGATTCATTTTTCAAGCGCAGTAGAGATTCATCAATCAAAATTTGGAATTTAAGCAATATGCGTTCCATATTTGTGTATAACCTTGTCTCTGTTTGAAATCCAATGTAGTGCTTAGGAACACCGTTTATGTGAGTACAATGGTTGTGCCAGATAGGTGGTTGTTAAAGACACCCCTTGTTTCATGAAAGTGACATTTTGGTACAAGTATCAAGGAGCATTGTGTTGGAAGGAAAACCATCCTAGGATGACCTAGCAGATGCAACCTAACATGCTAGCAAAGATGCCCCAAGTGCAGAATGATTTGTTCCCTAAGATAGAAATTGCAGACAAATTCCAAGCAAGGATAGGATATTTTTAAGGAAACAGAGTCAACCCATAGCACAGGTGTAAGTGTGAAGGCTTAGTATCAGCAATGCATTGATAGATAGACCATAGAATACAAGTGACATCTGATTTCCAGGTTTTCACCACTCGGAAAACTTTTCCTTTTGCTACCAAGATGCCTGTTTTATCAAGTTTTCATTAAGGCACTTTTATTTTTTTCAAATTTTTTTCTATTTTTTCTTTTTTGAATGTTTTTGTAGTATCAAGGTGCCTGTTTGCCAGGTTTTCACCAAGGATACTTTTCTTCAGGACTTTTTCCACTGTTTTTTGATTTCTTCAGGATCAAATTTCTGATTTTTTTGGTATTTTCTGAGATTTTCACTACATAGGCCCTACTAGCCAGCTATCAAGTGTAGAACCGCTTCAAATGTAGAGTATTGATAGGATCTAGAAGGACATCTCCCTCAGGTGTAGCAAGATGATAGGCTGCAGTCCCAAAAGTTTCACTAATGACATAAGGTCCCAGCTAGTTTGGTTCAAAATTTCCTTTCTTCTCTCTGTTAGGCTATTTCTTAGGATTCTCTTTCAGAATGAGATCCCCACTTGAAAGTGTCATGGTTTGACATTTTTAATGTACCCTTTTGACATGCGTGTTTGGTACACTTTCAGATGATCGAATGCCTGTTGCCTACACTCATCAAGTAATTCTAGTGTAATCACCCTATCGATGCGGTATTATTCATCGGTAACAAGACCTTGTAAAGATACCCGCAAAGATGGGATTTCAACCTCAATAGGTAGTACTGCCTTAGCACCATAGACTAGGGTAAATGGCATGGCTCCAATTGGTGTTCTGATGCTTGTTCTGTAGGCCCAAAGTACCATATTTAATTGTAAATGCCAGTCTCTGCCAAACTTACACATGGTTCTATGTAGGATCTTGAGAATATTCTTATTAGATGCCTCAGCCTTTCCATTACCTTGAGGATAATAGATTGAGGAGCAATGTTGAGTAATGTGAAACTGTGTGCAAAGGTCTTCGATGTCTTGGTTTTTAAATTGGCCCCCATTGTTTGTTACAATTGAAGAGGGTATCCCATATCTATAGATAATGTAGTTCAAGATGAACATAGCCACCTATTTTCCAGTGGCTTTGATTAGTGGCACAACTTTGACCCACTTCATAAAATACTTAGTAGCTGTAATGATGAACTTGTGTCTACTTGAAGAGTTAGGATATATTTGTCCAACCAAGTCAAAGGCCCATTGCTAAAATGACCAATGTGTTATGAATGGTATGAGTTCTCTGAAAGGAGCATGGATAATATTTCCATGTGTTTGGCAATTATGACATGTTTTAGAAAATTGAATAGCATCTTTTTCCATTGTAGGCCAGTAATAGCTTACTCTGGATAGTTTCTTAGCTAGTGAAAAGCCATTTGAATGTGATCCACATACACCTTCGTGGACATCTTTTAATGCATGATCTGATTCTTCATGTTCTAAACATCTAAGAAGTGTACCATTGAGACCTTGTCTATATAAGTTATTAGTGATGAGGACATAACGTGATGTTGTCTTAATCAAGGCTCATTTATCATTTTTGGATAGATCATTGGGAATAGTTTGGTCAGTTAGGCAAGCAATGATCTTATCATACCAAGATTGGTCTTGGGCGTTCAAAGAAAAAATTACTTGGTATTTAGGTGTATCGAAGGCTAGGTAGGACAATTCTTCAACCAAAAGGTCATAGAAAAATTGATGTTCTTGCAGTTTTAACATGGATGCCAGTGTAGCCATGGCATCTACAGCTTTATTCTTTGTTCTGGGTATCTGTTGGAATGTGACAAAGACAAAGTATTTCTTTAGGTCATCCACCAGTTTCTTGTAGGGCATTAATTTCTCATCCTTCATCTGATAATCTCCATTTAATTGATTGATAATGAGTTGGGAGTCACCATGCACATGCAAATCTACAATATTCCAATCCATAGCAAGTTTAAGACCATTTACTAGTGCTTCATATTAAAAAATGTTATTTGTGCATGGAAACATTAATTTGTAGGACTTGGGTATTTTGTATCCTTGAGGAGTTATGAATAGAACCTTGTTGCATGAAATAACCATCAAAGTACATCTTCCACGGATATTCAGTTAGATGCATAATTGTTTCATCAAGGAACTCAATTCTTAAAGGTTCATCATCTTGGAGTGGTGATCAGTGAGTTGATCAGCAAGGACTTTTTCTTTAATAGCCCTCCTATCCATGTACTCAATGTCAAATTTTCTTAGAATGAGGACCCACTTTGCCAGACATCTTGTTAATGCTTTCTTTCTTAGGAGGTACTTCAATGGATCTATCTTTGCAATGAGCCTTACTGTATGTGATAGCATATAATGTCTCAATTTCTATGATGCGAAAACAACTGCTAAGCAATCTTTCTCAATAGTGTTGTAATTGAGTTCATAGGATACTAGCATTCTACTGATGTAGTAGATTGCTTTTTCCTTTTGGGTTTCATCCTCTTGCACCAGCAATACTCCCAGTGATGTAGTTGTAGCTGAAATATATAAGAGTAATGGCTTTTCATGAATGGGTTCCATGAGAATAGGAGGAGTAGACAGGTACACTTTTAATTCTTCAAAGTTGACTTCATAATGTTCATCCCATTTGAAGGTGACCCCTTTGTGTAGAAATTTGGTAAAGGGTTGTGCTATGTTTGCAAGTTGTGACATGAACATCCTGATTGAATAGAGTCTCCCTTGTAATGTCCTCATTTGACTAATGTTGCTTGGAGGAGTCATTTCTAGTATATCTTTGACTTTTTCAAGGTCCACCTCTATTCCTTTTGCCGAGACAATAAATCCTAGGAGTTTTCATGATTGGACCCCAAAGGCACATTTCTTTGGATTGAGTCTAAGTTGAAATTACTCCATATGATCCAATATCTTCCTTAGGTCATTAATATGAGTAGTCCATTCTTTTGATTTAGCTAAGGTATCATCCACATAATCCTCCATATTTTTATGCATCATATCATGGAATATAGTGGTCATAGCTCTTTGACATGTAACACCTACATTCATTAACCCAAATGGCATAACGTTCCAGCAAAAGTTTCTCCATGCGCATGTAAAGGCGGTCTTCTCTTGATCTTCAGGAGCAATTTTAATCTGGCTATAGCCTGAGAAACAATCCATTAGTGAGTGCATTTAGTAGCCTATTGTGAGATCTATGATCATATCAATATTAGGCAGTGGAAAATCATCTTTAGGACATGCCTTGTTTAAGTCTCTGAAGTCTATACAGATCCTGATAGATTTATCTGATTTAGATATTGGGACCACATTGGAAATCCATCCTATGTAAGCGATGACTCTGATGAATCCAACTTTCAATAATTTTTCTAGTTCCACTTTTACCAGTAATGCAACATGAGGATGCATCTTTCTTAGTTTTTGTTTCACGGGTTTAATCCTAGGAGCTATAGATAAATGGTGCATTATCAATTCAAGATCTAGCCCAGGCATGTCGGTGTAAGACCATGCAAAGTTGATCTTTTTCTCTTTCAGGAACTTAGTGAATTGTGTCTTTTCCTCATCTGACAAAGATTGTTCTAGGTGAACAATTTGAGGAACTTCAGATGTGCCCAAGTTAACTGGTTGTGTTTTCTCTATCAAAACTAAAGATCTTTCTTGAAAGTGTTCAAGGAGGATATCAAGAATATCATCTTTTGGCACCTATGAGAGGTTTTCAGCATCAGATGCATCTTTTTTTTTTCCTATTTTAGAATCTGACACTGCCACAACGTGGTTTTCACCGTCAATTATTTTCTTCTTTTTATTTTTTATTTTGTGATAGAGAAACTTGATATCCTCCTGTGACATGTTCACGCTCCTTGCATTGGTGGAAGAAGGGTAAGGTTCACAAGAATTTAGATAGAAATCCAAAGTGTAGTCATTAGGGAAGTATAGGATAGGAGTAGGACTTGTATTAGTCCAATCAATTAGGTTCAGGTTTATTAAAGACAAGGAGTTGGATCTTGGGAAGGACAGCATCGCGTCAATGTTAAGACTATTAACTGACATGACATGTTTCGTTAAGTCTATCTCATCAATTTTTAGATCAATAAGAGTTAGATCGTCATTATCAAAGTCGTCGTTAGTTATATGTGGACTCTAGTGACCATAGATCTTATTTTCCCTAAGTGTGATCATACCTACAATTATGTCAAGATAACTCTTCAATCGGTTGGCATAATTCATGCAAATCTGATTTAATTTCCTAAGTGATTTAAATCAAATTCCAATTCAAAGTTCTCAACATATAATTCTAATTTATTCTTCTCTAACCATACACCCTATTTTCCCTAAGTGTGATCATACCCCCAATTATGTCACGACAACTCTTCAATCGGTTGGCATAATTCATGTAAATCAGATTTAATTTCCTAAGTGATTTAATCACTAGATTTTATTAATCACCTTAGCCAATCAAATCAAATCAATCTAATTCAAATCAAAACATGGCTAAGGTAATTAATTTAAAAGGAATTAAATGAAATCCCTATTATACCTCATCACTTGAAAAATCCTATCCCCTAGCTTAAATTAATCTAATTAATTGGCTATAATCCTAATTAATTATCAAAAGCAATCAAAAGCTTAAATAATTAATTTCCCTATTTTTGAATGAATATATTAAATATAATTTATTTCATTAATATTCCCTCTAACCTAACCTACCTCAACCACCTTAACCCTGGGTTCAAACCCATCCCAACCTATTCCCCCCATGCTAAGCCTAATCCTAATCTTAATTTCATCCTAACCCACTTTCTAATGATGTCACATTCCTAATTTTGTGATTAGGAATTCAACCCACTCCCAAAAGTCAAAATTCTCAAGCTTGACCTTAAACCCTCACCCATGCTTCTTAAACCCTCACCATGCCTCTTAAATGCTCTCATAAATGCATCATTTAATGCATATTCTCTTCACCCATACCTCATTAATGCTCCCCTCATTAATGCCTCTTACATCCACCATTAATGCTCTTACACATCCATTAATGGCTTTCTCTCTCCTCTCACTCTCAATTTCCTCTATAGATAGGATGAATTTTGAGCACAAATGGCCCTTAATTTTTAGAGTTGAAAGCATTGTTATGTTGTTGAGATTTTTGTGAATCTATGTTGCATCTTAGCTTTGTTATTGTGCATTGTTATTATCTTCATTTTTAGATCTAGAATGCATGTTTCTTGAATATCTAGGTTAGTTTTTATTCAAATCTTTCATTCTAGGTTGTATATGTCACTAATTTGTGCATAATATAAGGGCATGATTATTGCATTCATCAAACTCCTCCTAGATAGGAAGCAATAGATCAGTTTTAGTGATTTATGTGAAACCCTTGATTTTTATGATTTTTCACTAATATAATGATCTATTGAAGTGTTGTGTCCTTCTTAGCAGGTGCATAAAATCACAATCACATTTTTGGAGCCTTTCTGAAACTTCCAAGAGCTTAATAAGAATATAAGAAAAAGTAGACATAGGATATCCATCTTGTGAGAATCAAAGCCTTCAATCCAACAGTTTTGACTTAGTCAAGGAGTCGTCATGCCTTTAGTTTTTTGATATCGACGTCGTTTTAATGTTGTTTCAAGCAAAAATTTGATTGAAGATAGTGTGATCATCAAAGTTATGAAGGTTTTAATTTCCAATTGCATCTCGTGTCCTAGGTTGCATCCAGTCCATCCCGTGTTGCATTTGGTTTTCTCACAAAATCCTGGATCACACCCCGTCAATTTAGGATCGCATCCTATTTTGAGGTTTTGTATCGCATGTTGTAAAATTTTGTCAGGCTTTAAATTTTGTCGCATCCTATGAAAACAAGATCGCACCCCGTGTCCCACATCGCATCCAGTTAGAACATAATCACTTCCTAGATTCCCCATCATATCTGGGAAATTGCACATCACATCTAGTATTCAGGATCGCACCTAGTAAAAATAGAGTCATTTTCAGTTTAGGAGTTAGATTTTTTCCAATTTTGACTATTTTTCTCTTTTGGAAGGCCAAAAAGACTTAACTATTATATTTTCTACGTAGTTGCCTTACCTAGAATACTGATTTGAACCTATACTTGTGTTCTTTTGATAGATAGAATTTGAGGTAGTATCCTTTTGAGGACCTTTTCCAGGATAAGTCCTTGCCTTATCTCAGTTATTGACACCTGTTGAGTTACAGATCATAGCACATCTTGGATTGATGTCACTGATATATACCCAAAATTAGGATAAATTGAGGGTTGTTGACTACTCTTTCTGAGAGATGGCATTAAAATCACAACACCTTCCATCTCCCAACTGGTGAGATGACTATCACATTAGAGGATGTGTGGCGTATTATGCAGATTTCAGTCATGGGTCAAGAGGTTCAGTTTGAGTCGTGCTCTGCTATAGCGATTGCGTCTGCACAAAGGTACTTTGCAGATCCTACTATAGTCCATAGATATTTGATGTGGGACTACATGTGCAATCACTACGATCATTTACCTATGTATCTTTCTAGGTTGATTGGAGGTATCCTCATGCTTGATAGAGGTCAGCATGGATTTATGTGTGGCTAGGTTGATACCTTAAAGAAGATGGTCATCACATCGCACAGATTTGGATGGGTAGTTGTATATTAGCTCACATGTACATAGAGTTACATGAGATTGTTTATGAGTACTCCCACATTATGATAGTAGGGATTTTGATATTGCAGATCTGGGCCTAGGAGTACATCCCAGTTACACGGCCAATAGTAAATAGACAGAGAGAACCAAAACATCCATATGTGTATATGTGTTCAAGATTATCCTAGAAGCCTCATCGGGGTGATGGAGTATTGGCGCCATGTTCTAGATGACATCATAGTGGTCATATGGAGGCCATACTTGGATTGTGATGAGTGGACCTCAGATATGCAGTAGATGCCTTACTTTTTCAGAGTAGATATTTGATCGGTTGGACCTGATACATTGTTGAGTGGTTTCTTGTTACTCGGTGCTGAGGCAGTATGGTTGTATACAGGGCAGGTCATAGGATTTGACACTGTATGCATGCATCCATGATGAGGAGTCAAAGTGGGGGGATCGATTAGTATATGAGACTGCACAGTTGGAGATTAGTTAGATGGTCGCAATCAAATGGGATTATCTTGTTGATGTTGTAGATGTTGAGTGTATAGATGGATATCTTGCTCATTTTTTAGAGTACCCCTTTCCTTAGTTTACAACACTAGATGAGGTAGCGCCTCACATAGAGGATGCCCTATATTATGATCATATAGATGAAAGACCCGTGAGAGGCAGAGACAAAGCTTAGAGAGATGGGAGAGGTGGGGGTGGGAGAGATGGAGAGGTCATGGACATGGATGAGATGATGGATATGATGGAGATGATAGGGGTGGTGGAGGAGTGGGTGGTAGTGGAGAGGGTGTCAGTGGCAGATGGACTCAGTTTAGGTTCATGCCTCCATGAATAGATCTAGGTCCTTTACTGACCAGAGAGCAGCAGCAGAGGCCATTAGGATAGGTGAAAAGTGGAGGAGGTGGACCTTTGAGACAAGATCCTCCCAGAGATACAGGCAGGGATTCTGGCAGAGATGGAGATGCCTTATCACAGTGTTAGAGAGAACATGAGAAGCTTGGATCACCACTTTGAATACCTTGTTGGAAGATAGGGACAAACAGTTAGAGGTTATGAGATCTAAGAGGGATTTCCATGCCTGTACAGCTACTCATCAAAGCCAGAGAGCTGCATAATACTTTGCTTTATATTGTGTGGTGGTTCTAGAGGCATAGAGAGATCTATTTTATTCCAGAGTGGTACAACATTCAGAGGGAGTGATGCCTCCATTAGCTCAACATGCTAGAGTCGATGAACCACCTCCTCCTCCTTGAGATTAGGGAGAGGGTGGGAGTCAAACATGACTACTTGATTATATCTGAGATATTTTTGTATATTTGATCCTATTGTAATCATCCATTGTATTGCAGACATTTATACTTGTATATGTTCATCGTGATCTCACTGATACTCTTTGTTGTAAACAGTTCCACATTTTTTATCTGAGTATACTAATATATATCTGAGATAGTTGTTTCTGATTCTGATATGTTCATGGGTTCTCTTTCTTGATAGATGTTTAGATTGATGCACATGTGATTATGTACTTGGTATTTTGATGATATATAATAGATTCTTATGAGAACATCATTTATGCTCTTTGATTTATTACTGATATATAAATGTGTTCAGATGATTCTAGATGAATATGCAGATGTATTTTTTTGAGATTTTCTTTATGCAAATATATGAATGGATGCACTTAGGATGCAAAAATAAATGCAATGCTTGAATGCTTTGTTTTTGTATTTTCTCTTTATCATTTATGAATACAAAAATGAATGTGATGGTTATGCAACGACATTAACATCAGTAATATAGATTAATTATATTAGAGTTGGATTTTGAATGAACCAGGAAATAATTGTGAGCTCAACCCTTATGTTGTTCTAAAAATGAATCATACAATCTTAAATGCATCTACATGCAGACTCTTAGGACTCTCACTGGTTTGTATATATTGTAGATTTTTTATCATCATTGGGCATTTTTGGTAACGAACATCAACTGATATTACAACTTTCACTAATACCCATAAAGTATTATGAAAGTATGAATACTATGTTTATTGGAGGCAATGTCAAAAATAAACCTAAGCATCAAGGCATAGAGACCAGCATGAATTGCCAGTTATCTCCTTTTGTTTTAAGAATCATCTTATGCTCTTGTGTAATGTAAGATATGTAACCTGCAATGACCTTCATTATTCATATCCTAGGGTACATAATGTGTTGTACAGCTTACTTAGAATCTGATTTAAAAAGAGACAAGGAAATTGTTTCAACCTCACCATAGTTTATACATAACAAAGATCAAGATATATGTGGCTATTCACTCATGTTGGAAGCTCATACCATAAACATCCAAGTTAAGTGAAATTTATAGGATCATGAAAACAATCACCATACGTAGAAAACCAAGAAAAAATTATGCCCCCTGTCCTTGCGACTATTTGTCTTTGAATAGACGTCATGGAGTAACTCAGAAGACATAACAATCAACAATTGATATCAATCAAAGAAAATTCGCAACTTCTTACATGCCCCTAGTTTGAAACATCATCGGAACATAAAAGAGTCATAATCAAACCAGGATCAGTCTATATGTATTTATGTAGTATTGAGAAATATCGTTAATTCATTGTTCAAGAACATTAGAGAAATCATCAATCGCAATGTGGAATCAAGAAATATGTTTTTATGTTTGAGTATATGAGATTAACTTTGTCAGCAATTGCAATCCAATGGAGTGTTTAGGAACATTTTTAGTTTAAAGTGTTCAGAAACACTAGTACAATTAAAGTGTTGAGAAACACTAGTATGATGTTTGTTACAGGTAGGTGGTGTTGAAGAAACACCCTTGTTTTTTATAGTGATGGTTTGATGTAAGTATTGAGAAATATTGTTTTGTAGAGGCAAACCATCCTAGATAGAAATCCTAGGACAACCTAGCAGACGCAAACTGAACATGCTATCGAAAATGCCCCTAGTGTAGAATGACTATTCCTAAGACACAAATACAGACAAATCTTAGGCAAGGATAGGACATTTGTAAGGAATCAGAGTCAACCAATAGCACAGGTGTGATCATGAAGGTTTAGTGTCAGTAGTGTATTGATAGATGGAGCACAGAGTATAAGTGACACTTATTTGCCAGGTTTTCACCACTTGGAAAATTTGTTTATTTTTGCTACCAAGATGCTTGTTTGCCAGGTTTTTGCCAAGGCACTTTTATATTTTTCAAATTTTTTGTTCTTTTTTCTCTTTTTCTTTTTTTTGTTAGTATCAAGGCGCTTGTTTGCCAAGTTTTTATCAAGGACACCTTTTTCAGGACTTTTTCCACTGTTTCTAGATTTCTTTAGGATCAATTTTTTATTTTTTGGGTATTTTTTTAGAACTATTTCCACTACATGGCTCTGTCATCCAGATTTAAAGCATAGAACCACTTCAAGTGTAGAGTATTGATGGGATCAAGAAGAAAATCTCCCTCGGGTGTAGCTAATTGATAAGCTCTAGACCCAAAAGTTGTAGTGATAACATAAGGTCCTAGCTAGTTGGGTTAAAACTTGCCCTTTTGTTCTCTATTTGGCTGATTTTTGGGATTCTCTCTTAGAAAGAAATCCCCCACTTGAAATTGTCGTGGTTTAAATTTCTTGTTGTAGCCTTTTAAGATTCTTTTCTGGTACCCTTTTCAATACGGTATTGTTCATCTATAACAAGACCCTGGAGAGATACTTGCAAAGATGGAATTTCTACTTCAATGGGTAGCACTGCTTCTGTGCCATAGACTAGACCAAATGGCATGGCTCCTGTTGGTATTCAGATACTTGTTATGTAGGCCCATAGTGCCATATTTAGTTACAAATGCCAATCTCTGACTTACTCACAGTTCTATGTAGGATTTTTAGAATGTTTTTGTTTGAAGCCTCAACTTTTCCATTATCTTGAAAATAATATATTGAAGATCAATGCTGAGTGATATGAAATTGTGTACAAAGGTCATCAATATCTTGGTTTTTGAACTGACCCTCATTATTTGTTACAATAGAAGAGGGTATCCCATACCTACAAATGATGTAATTCAAGATGAACACAACAACCTATTTGCTAGTGGATTTGATCAGTGGCATGACCTCGACCCACTTAGTGAAATAATTAGTGGTCATAATGATGTAATTGTGTCCACTTGAAGAATTATGATAGATCTGTCCAACAAGATCAAAGGCCCATTTCTAAAATGGCCAATGTGTTATAAAAGGTATGAGCTCTCTAGCTGGAGCATGGATAAAGTTTCCATAAGTTTGATATTTGTGACATGTTTTAGAAAATTGCACTACATATTTTTTCCATTGTGGGCCAATAGTAGCCAACTCTTAATAGTTTTGTAGCTAATGAAAATCCATTCAAGTGCAATCCACATACACCTTTGTGAACCTCTTTTAATGCGTGGTCAGACTCTTCTTGTTCTAAACACCTAAGAAGTGTTCCATCAAGACCTCATCTATATAATTTAGCATTGATGAGGACATAATGCGATGTTGTCCTAATTAAAGCTCATTTTTCATTCCTTGATAGGCTATTAGGTAAGGTTTGATTAGTAAGATAAGCAATTATTTTTGCATATCAGGATTAATCTTGGGTGTTTAAGGCACAAATCACTTGGGATTCAGATGTATCAAAGCCTAGGAAGGATAATTCTTCCACCAAAAAGTCATAGAAGAATTGGTGTTCTTCCAGTTGTAGCATGGATGCTAGTGTAGCCATTGCATCTGCAGCTTTGTTTTCCATTCTTGGGATTTGTTGGAATGTGATGGAGATAAACTACTTTTTCAAATATTCTATCAGTTGTTTGTAAGGCATTAGTTTCTCATCTTTTTTCTTATAATCACCATTCACTTGGTTGATAATAAGTTGAGAGTCACCATACACATGTAACTCTATGATTTTCCATTCCATAGAAAGCTTAAGTCCGTTTACCAATGCTTCATATTCTGAGATGTTATTTGTGCACGGAAACATTAGTTTATATGCCTTGGGTATCTTGTAGCCTTGAGGATTAATAAATAGTACCCTTGCTCCAAATTCTTGTTGTGTGAAAGAACCATCAAAATACATATTCCATGGGTATTTAGTTAAGTGCACGAGTGTCTCATCAGGAAATTCTATGATCAAAGGTGCATCATCTTGTAAAGGAAAATCAACTAGTTGATCTTCTATGACTTTTCCTTTGATAGCCATTCTGTCCACATACTCGATATCAAATTCACTTAAAATAAAGACCCATTTTTCTAGTCTTCCTATCAACGTTGTTTTACTCAAGAAGTATTTAAGAGGATCTATTTTTGCAATGAGTTTCATGGTATGGGACATCATGTAGTGTCTCAACTTCTGGGATGGAAAAACAACTGCTAAGCAAGCTTTTTCAATGATATTGTAGTTGAGTTCACAAGACACCAAGGTCCTACTGATGTATAGATCATCCGTTCTTTTTTTTTTTTATCCTCTTGTGCTAGAAATACTCCAAGTGATGTAGTTGTAGCTGAGATATAGAGTAGTAGTGGTTTACTAATAATATGTGCCATGAGAATGGGAGGAGTAGCCAAATAATCCTTTATTTTTTTGAAATTATTCTTACAATGCTCATCCCTTTTGAAAGTAACACCTTTATGTAGTAGTTTTGTAAAAGGTTGTGCTCTATCTTCTAGTTGGGACATAAATCTCCTGATGGACTGAAGTCTTCCTTGAAGCATCCTCATTTTACTGATATTACAAGGAGGTGAAATTTCCATTATAGCTTTTACTTTTTTAGGGTTCACCTCAATTCCTTTAGTTGATACAATAAACCCTAAGAGTTTCTCTGATTGGACTCCAAATGCACATTTCTTTGGATTAAGCATTAGTTAAAACTGCTCCATTCAATCTAGTATCTTTCTCAAGCCTTGAATATGATTTTTTCTTATTTTTGACTTGGCTAATGTATCATACACATATTCCTCCATGTTTTTCTATATCATATCGTGGAATATTATTGTCATAGCTCATTGATACGTAGCGCCAACATTATTTTTCCCAAATGGCATGACATTCCAAAAAAATGTTCCCCATGTGCATGTAAATGTTGTCTTTTCTTGGTCCTCGTGAGCAATTTTTATTGGTTATAGCCCGATAATCCATCCATGAGGGAATACATTTGATATCCCACTGTGAGATCTATAATCATATCAATATTTGGCAATGGGAAATCATCTTTAGGACAATCTTTATTTAGGTCCCTAAAGTATGTGTAAATTCTGATAGATTTATCTGCTTTGAAAACTGGTACCACATTAGAAATCCTTCCTGCATAAGTGATGACTCTTATGAATCTAGATTTTAATAGTTTTTCCATCTCTTCTTTGACCAATAATGCCACATGTAGATGCATCTTTCTTAATTTTTGTTTGATGGGTTTAATTATAGGAGCTATAGATAAGTGATGCATTATTAACTCAAGATCGAGTCTAGGCATATCAGTGTAGGACAATGCAAAGTTGATCTTCTTCTCTTTGAGGAATTCATTGAACTATATTTTTTCTTCTTCTGATAAGGATTGTGCTAGGTGAACAAATTGAGGAGCTTCTCTTATCCCAAGTTAACTGGTTGTGTTGGTTCTATCATAACTGAAGATCTTTCTTGAAAGTGCTCAAGGAGAATATCAAGAATATCATCTTTTGGCACCGCTAAGAGGTTTTCACCATCAGATACATCTTTTATTTTTACTATTTTAAAATTTGATATTTCCACAATGTGGTTTTCACCATCAATTCTTTGTTTCTTTTTATTTTTCAATTTGTGACTAAGGAACTTGATATCCTCTTCTGACATGTTCACGCTCCTTACATTGGTGGAAGAAGGATAGGGATTGTAATACCCACTCATGTTTTGCCTTTTAGTTTAGGATGTCATACTCTTTAGGCATCGATTTCAGTTGTTTGGCCGAATTCTTTTAGGCCACATTTCATGTGAGCTGATATTGTTTCATTTGATGATAATACTTGTTTATGATGTTATGATTTTAACTTATGCATAGATAGATGTGATGATGTTATCATGTTGATTATTATATGTCAATTTTAGATTATGATTTACTTACCCCATACTTGCATGTGTATGGTTGTCTTATATATGAATGTACTTGTTGATGTGTTGTTGTGGTAGAGGACAGAGCCATAGTTACTTGCTTCGGCGAGATCCACACGCTCGACCAATCCCTATCATTGTTTGTGATATTATATTATGTATGTACATGCGTGTTCTTTTGATGATAGGATTGCAGGTACAGGGCATCGTCTTCCCTGAATTGGCAGGAGTGAGCGTGCCCATAAATATTCATCTCAATGGTAAAGAGGGGAGGTAGCATACAGATCCAAAACCCTAACCTAAGCCTAATCGTCCTAATGAAGGATGAGTTTCAGTATGACTACCTTATCTAGAATTGTCTAGGGTGACAGAATTCGAATACCCTCTCTTGAGTTTGCGTGTGTTTTTCTTGATTATGCTTTCAGGTGATTTTTGGATTATTGAGTGATTTTCCATGTTTAATGAATTAATGGATTATAGTTGAATTAATTATTTAATTATATCCTAAGTTTATTTTAAATAATTAATTAAATTGAAATATTTGAATATTTTGATTTAATTAAATATTTAATTGAAAACTA
>MU223281.1:845165-858829 GCA_018584345.1 Thuja plicata | reverse complement strand
AATTAAATATTTAATTGAAAACTATATTGTATGTGCTTATATGATTAATTAAATAATTAAATATTTGGTTGCATGCATAATTGTGACATAAATATTTAATCTATTTAATTAAATATTTTATTAATTAAATGTGCATAATTGTGTTAAAAATTTATTTCAAATTCAAAATATCTCAACTTGTAATTAGGAGTCTAATTTGAGTTGTGGCAATAAAGGATATTTTATTTAATTAATTTGGATTTACTTTCAATTCTCAAGTTGAGTTAAACTAGGGATTGACTTGGGAGTTGTCATTCACCTTTGCATGTTTTGGGGAATTTGAATCTCTTTAGGGGGAATTGGTCATTCATTCTCTCATAATAGGTTTTTGAGAATTGGAGAGCTCTTGGTGATTTTGGGGGCTTTGAGGATTGTGGATTGTTGTGGATCTTGGTTGCTTCACAATTTCAGAATTTTCTATTGCTTGTGTGTGTGTGTGTGTGTTCGGATCTACATTGTGCCAGATCTATGGTTGAATTGGTCTTGAGGGTTTCGGATCTACTTTCATTCTCCAAGCCACATTCCTCTATTTCTTGCATTGGATTAAAAGTAGGTTTCGTTTGCCTTGTATGGATTCAATTTTGTAGATCAGAGGTTTTCTGTGATGTTTTAGTGCACATTCCTTGAATTTGGTCTTTAATTGGCTTATGGATGTTTTCTGTGTTTTTGGGAGTTTCTAGAAACCCTAGATCTATATTTCTATCATTTTCTATAATCTTTGCATCGTAGGGTTATGCTGTCAAAATTTCGGGAATAAATTCCCTCTAGATCTCTTAGAAAATGAAAAATTAACCTTTGATATAGTTTATACTATAGAACAAACTAAATTTATAATTAATTGGTGTTTTGATGTTTTTGGGTGTTTGTCAGAAGCTTGGATTTAAGATTTTCATGATTATATATTTCTTAGCATAGTTCAGTTATGCTGTCGAAATTTCGTGAATAGATCTCTTATATATCTCTTACAATTGGAAAAATTAAATCCTACCTATAGTTTAAACTATAGGGAAAAAGAAAATTATTAGTACCCTTGTATTTTCATTGCAAAAATTAAATTAATTGGGAATGTATCCCTGTAAAAAAAAAATGCAGAGTGAATAAAGTTCACTAGTGGAAAAAAAAATATATTACCCAGGAAGGTAAAAGGTTTTTTTTTTTAAAAAAAAAACCCCCCTTCCTTTGTTTTCAATTTCCGTTTTTCGGATTTCTTATAAATAAAAAGAAAAAGGAAAAAAAAAAAATTTAAATTAAATTGGCTGCATAAGAAAGTTCTTTAATTTTTTTAAAAAAATTTAAAAAAAAAAATTCATTGAAGGGAGGGGTGGTGGGACCCCATCCCCACCAACTCCCCCTCCACTTCTCCTTCCTACGCAGTTATAGCGCATGGGGAGAAGGACAGTCATCCCCCCCCCCCCGCGCAGTCCTATGTGAAAGGACTGCTGCGCATGGGTAGGAAGGGGTACCCGCGTGAGCCCCCCCTTTTATGTTTTGCTTTAAATGTTTTTTTTTATTATTTTATTTAAAATTTAAATTAAAGTTAGTTTAATTTAATGTTAGTAATATTTGAATTTAGTTAAATTTTATTTGAAATTGTTAATTAAGATTAGTTATTTTATTATTATGTTGATGTTTATTTTGTATGTGATTTATGTTATTAATTAGTATATAGTATGTATTAAGATATAATTATTTATTAATTTGTGTTATGAGTAGTTTATAATTATCTTATAACATGACTATTTAATAGTATTTTTAATTGGTAGTTTGGTTGTTATTAATTTCTATTAATGTATGAGTATTAATTTTAATTATAGATATATTATTATTAATTTTGTTAAGTAAGTGATTGCTTAAATTAATCAATGTGGATTATAGCTTGAGGACATTTGAGACTATAGGATTGGATAAATTAATTTGATTTAATTAAATGGTTATCTTGAGTAGACTGTCTAGTTACTAGAGGTAGTGTTAAATAGCTTTAAAGCAATTAACTTTAATTACGTCAGATCAAGTTATTGATTAGATGGAGACTTTGAATGCGTTATCTGTAAGTATGTACATGGATATGGTTCATTTTTCAGTCTTTTAAGACGTTTTCATTTCTATGCATCTTATGGATCTTTTGTGCTTATATATGTGGTTATTTGGGAGATTAGACGATCTAGGATGTATACAGAGGCTGGGGGGTGTTTATCTTTTCTATTACTTCATGGTGTGCGTGTTGCCAGATATTACCCTAAACTGACCATGATGACCCATTCGATTATGTACCTGTATGTGTACCTATGTGTGACCGTTCCTATTGTATGGGATACCGATTTGGGTTACACTAGGGTTGTGACCTATGCTAGATCTATTAGGATCTCTGAGCCTAGGGTAGGTTACCTAGATGCATAGTAGGAGGTGGCTTGCAATAAGTTTCATGTCCGTAAGAGACTATTGGGTTGCTTATTGTGGAGTTTCTTAATAAGTGATAATTAAAGACATATTTGAGAGATTAAAATAAATTAATAAGATGTGCCCTCACCCATGTTTGAGTGCTAGTATAGGCTAAGATGGTGTTGAGAATATGTTAGTCACCCTACGAGGTACCTGACATAGTTAGTGGGCCTTGTCAGTACGAGAGGACATTAGCTCCGTGTATGGTCACTTAGGTGTTGAAATCCGTTGTGATTATATGGGCTGAACTTAAGGGTAGACATACATGATGACACCTTCCTTTACACATGTTAGATTTCCTACGTTGTCAGTTGCCTCTGGATTAGTGAGTCTTACATTTTATGATGATTAGTACACTGGATTAGAGAGCTATCAGGATCCCTTGCTTAGTGGTTATGCCTTGTTGGCTTTGGATATCCGATTGGGATATGTTGTTATCTCCTCAGCATGGTGGGGTGGACCTTTGTGGTTCCACACGGACGGGTGGTAGTGATTCTTTATTCATTGAGATTTGGCGTCCTTGTACCAGGTGCTTGATGGTTTCTTTGCAGATGAGCTCTTTATGTTCCTTCTTCGTTTATTATGTAATTTGATTATTGTATATCTTGTATTAGAGTATCGCATTTGATACCTAATCTGGAAATTGTAATATTAAGAAGTTTAGTGTGATTACTACATACCCTGCGACATGTGCAGTGGATGTGAGTTTATTGTAGTTTCATGGTTATCCATGAGGATTGTATTTATGGTTATGTAAGTTGTACTTGTTATGTTTAATCAGATGGAATCTTTTGTTATATTGTTAGTTGTGTTTTGCTTTAAGTAATTCAACATCATGGACCCTTGAGTCGTGTAATCTATGTGAGTGTAAGACATGTGTATAAATGGTAATCACTTCCGCATGATTGTATGTATCTTTATGTTAACTTTAAAAAAAAAAATTATTCAGCACACATAGTGACATGTTTTAGGTTAATCTCTCTTGGGTTCCCTGGTGGGGCGTTACAGGGATCATAAGCATTTAGATAACAGGCCAAAGTATAGTCATTGGAAAAGTTCATGATAGGAGTAGGGTCTGAATTGGTCCAATCAATCAGGTAAGGGTTTACCAAGGATAATGATTCAGATATTTTTAAGGATAGCATCGCATCAGCGTCAATACTATTAATCGACAAGACATGTTCTATTAAGTTAGCTTCTATAGCGTTTAGATCATTAAGAGTTGAATCATCATTATTAGGGTCGTTAGTAATATGCGGACCTAACTCTAGCGACTCATCAGTTGATCTTTCTTCTTCTCTCATCAGATAGAAATGCATAGATTGTATCCTTTGAATGACCTCTAGACCTGGTAAAGAACCAGTATCTCCATTAATAATCTTGGGCAATGGTATCTCATCTGATCCTAGAACAACAACAGTGTTAGGGGAAGTGTTAGAACTCTCTCCTCTCTCCCATAAAGGTGCAAATTTATGAATTATATCTACTTCAATGTCCATGGTAGCATCAGACATGTGATCCCATTCATAATCATTTGAGTCTGTTATTTCGTCATCAGATATGTTTAAGAACTCAATAATGGTTACCTGATGTACCCTATTAGCTATTTGTGGATCAAAGTGTGGTAAGTCTAGGACATATGAAATTGTCACCAATTTCCCCCAATCAGGATGTACATCTTATTGTTGGGGTATTTCTTCATGATTTTCTTCTAGCTATTGGACTATTAGAGAGTCTTCTTCTGCTTCCTCTACGTCTTGGACATCAGTTTGTGACAACAAAGGAACCTGATGCTCTAGGTGTGCTACAAAGGTAGGTACATATATTTATCCTTGATATTATGGGTCCTCAATACCAATGTGTAGTAATCTTTCATATGTCCATGGTTCAAGTTTTGTTTTTTCATCTTCATCATCACTTCCTTCATCAAATATTGGACCATCTCTTGAAGCAGGGTTTTCAGAATTATTATTGAAACCTAACCCTATTTTGTCTTTGGTGTCTTTGAATTCCATGTGTATAGGTTCAATGAGTCCTTTTCCTTTATCTCCTAAAGGTCCCTTCCCTTTGTATCCCATTTTTTTCAGAAGGTCATAACCTTTTCCATACTTTTCTAAGGATATCTCCACATGTTTTACCTCATTTTCTCTATGTTCTCCTTTATAGAGCCAAGCCAAGACTGCTTTATCTTCTTTTTCATCCTCTTGAGAAGTAGAGGCTCTAACCATACCAGTTGTTTTGTGAATGTCTTGTGCTTTAGATGTAGTAGGTGTGAAAGATGAGGAAGGTTTCCCATAAGATCTTGGAGACACAGGAATGTTAGCCAATGATGGCATCATGTCTAGTTTGTATTCCCCCATGCTAGTTTCTTCAAGTTTTAATGTCTTTCCAAAGCTTATCATCACCATGTATTTAGAGGTTTCAGGTGTGGATTCTTTTGGGACTTCTTTATTGTGAGGAACCATACTGTCTGCTTTAACATTGTTACAAGTATAGCTTGAATCTGCGGGAATTGTCACTTCCACCCCATTATGTGGGAATTTAATGCATTGATAGTAAGTAGATGGTACTGCTTGCATTTCATGTATCTAAGGTCTCCCTAGTAATATGTTATAGTCTAATGGTAGATCAAGAACCTGACAAATCACATTGCATTCAATTTGTCCTATTCTGATTGGTAAAACAATGAGCCCTTTGGATGATCTTTCTTCTTCATCGTAAGCCTTGATGGTTATCTTACTTCTTAAATCAATTGTTTGTTCTGAAAGACCCAGTTTCTTGATTATATTAAGAGTACATATATTCAACCTTGTGCCTCCATCTATCAATACACATTTGACACAGGATTTGTGAATCAAGACTTCAATGTGAAGGGGTTGGTTATGAGGATGAGTCAAGGACTTGTCATCTTCTTCTGAAAAGGAGAGTTAATGTGGAGCTGATATGTGATTGACCATTGCCTAGAACTTTTCTACATCAATGTCTTTTGGAATATTTTTAGAATGTAGAGCTTGATCAATAACTTTCCTATGCACTGAAGAGATCTTTAATAACTCAAATATAGAAATCTGAGCTGAGGTCCTTTGCAATTGGTCTACCAAGTTATAGTTTTCAGATAGTATAGTAACTTTTTATCTTGTTGTTTCTAGTTTAGGAATTGTGACAACAAGTGCTTTAGAGTATGTCGCTTTCTTAGATGAGGAGTTAACTCCTTTAATCATGACTTGTGCTTGGCTTCGAGTTACCATGTTCAAATGTGTTCATGTGTCTTTGGAAGCTTTAATAGTGATCACATTGATTGATTTGTTTTTTGTGTCCAACATGTTGATCACATTATTGTTATGAGAGTAAGTGTAATTCACTTCATTTCCTTTTCCTTTGGAAGCTTCCCCTTTTTCATAATTAGGGAATGGTTTGTTAAATGTCATGTGATCTTCATTAGTGGTATGTCCTTCCACTTTGATTTTTCCTCCCTCAATAAGGTCTTGTATAATATGTTTGATCTTAACACAGTCATTAATCTTATGTCCTTTGTTCTTATGAAAGACACAATAGGCATTTTCATTCCACCATCTTGGTTTAACTTCTGATTCCCATGGTTTCAAATCCGGTATTGTGAGGACTTTTTTATCCAAGAGAGTATTCAAAACCATCTCAAGAGGTTCTCCCAATGGATTAAATGTTCTTTGAGGTATAGAAGTCCATGGTTTGCTCTTGTTGGTTTCATTGTTTGCTTTTGTTATTGTGGTTGTTACCTTAGCTTCTTTGCTTTCTTGTAAGTTGTTTGTTAAATTGACCACTAATGGTTTAGTGTTTGCATTGGATGCTTCTACCACTCCATCATTAAAAATATTCTTGTTCTTGTTCCACCACTTAGGTTTGTTGTTATAGTTGGTAGATTTATTATCACTTTTTAGTGTTATTTCTCCTTTCTTGACCATAACATTTTCGGAACGAATAGCATTTTTGATCATTTTATCAAAGCTAGGTGAATCTTGCATTTGTAAAGCATAATTCATTTTAGGTATCAAGTTGTTGATAAATATTTCCATCTTTTCAGATTCGGGTATTTCTCTTGAGTACCTTGCAAAGATTCTCCTCCACCTTTGTAAAAATTGTGTGAAGGATTCACCCGTTCTTTGTTTTGTGTTACATAGACCCATCATGGTTATGTAATGTTGTATGTTGTAGAAGTAATGTTGAAAAAAATGTTGGATTAACTCCTCAAAAGATTGCACACTTGGTGTGAGTTTGGAGAACCATTCTATAGCATTTTCTCCTTGACTTACTAGAAATAGCCTCATTAGATAAGTAGGTTCATGCATGTACTCTATGCTTAGAGTGCAAAATTCTCTAACATGGTCATGTAGATCTGTTTCTCCCATGTACTTTTCATATTTGGGTCTTTCCATGTTAGGTGTAAATGGAACCATGTTTATACTCTTGTCAAAAGGAAATGGACATATGTGTTCCAAAGAGTACTTCTTTGTCGGTTTGGTCTTTTCTTGTTTTAGAGTTGCAAGTTTTGTTTGCATTAGAGTTAATTTCTTTGTGAGGATTGAAATAGGTGTTTGTACCTCCTTTTCCTTTAGTCTCTCAACATCATAGTTGTTGGGAAGTTTGACTCCAAGAGAAGTCAAGTGTAGGAAGTATTTGTCTTTGTCTTCGGCTATGATCTTTTCCAAAGTATTTTGGAACTTCCTACTTTGCTTGAGTTTGTTATACTCTAAATCAAACAAAGGATGAACATAGTTTCATTCTTCATGACTAATTTCTCATTCATTATGGTCTTGTTCATCGTTATAGTCCTCAAAAGCTGCACTCCATTTGTGATGATGTGCTTCCATTTCGGGTGAGTCTAAATAGAATAGGGGATTGCAAGATATCTCTCCTCTTTGAAAATTGAGTAGTTTTGGAGGTTTCTCTGATTTTTCAATAGAGTATTGTTTATGTCTCGTGTTAACCATGAAAGCTGGATTGCAACTTTGTCAAAAAATTTCCAATAGTGTCAATAGGATTTCCCAATTTGTCCAAATAGGTGTGTCGAAGGTGTCAAAAGAGTTTGTGAATGTTTAGAGTGAGTGACTCTAGTGTTAGAGGGTTAGAATGCCCTAATAGTGAGCTAGGAATAAAGAGGTTTTGTTGAGTGTAAAGACCACACATTTTGGTACCAATTGTGAGAATAAAAAAGGACATGCAAGGTAGACTCCTAAATAAGTTGCGAAACAACAAGTGGACCAACAAGAGCAATGGGACCAGACTGAAGATACAAAAGGGTATCCAAAAATGGTGAGTTTATTAGAATGACACATGTGCAAGTACCCACTATCCCAGATGCAACTCCCTAAATGTGAGCTGTGATTTTCCAGATGTGAGCTGATGTAGACTAAATATGAGCTTTGATATGCAGGATGCGAGCAACTTTCCTACATGCAAGCCAGGAATTACCAAAAGTGATCAAGTTCCCTAGATGCAAGCTAATGCAACTAAATGCGACCTAAAAATGACCATATGTGAGCCTCTAATGGTTTTGCAAAAAATTTCAGTTTTGTCTCGAAGTACGTGAAATTTAATCAGACAAGAGAGTTTGTCTGAGACTTTCCAGAGAGTTTTAAACAGCATGTATGTTAGGGAGTTGTAAATATTGCTTTTTTTTAAGGAGATTATCTTTATTAGTGCATTTTAAGATACATCAAGCAATGTTTTTTTGTTAAGGTGATCAAACACATCCCTATTCCCTAGATTCTAGGCATAGAGTGAAAATATTTGCTCGTAGACTCATATATACACTCACATGCTAATCAAAATACGACCATCACCAAGCACACAATGGCTCCAATCATAATGTCATATTAGCCTACTCCAAATGCAAGTGAGGGCACAGAATGACGAGTATCTTGGGGTAATTACTATTTGCCTTGCACAAATATTATCACCCTTTCAGAGATAAATTGGGTTTATTTTGACTACAAGTGTTGTTTAATTGTGGGCATCCATTCGCAATCATCCCCCATATAATTGCACAAGGAAAAATTGAGGCGTATAGCCCTATGAGTACTCAAATGTGTGTATTCTTGCAAGCAAGATTCAAGCAGCTCCGCTCCACACATAGCTAAGCATGTTCAAGGAATGATGTCAAAATTTCAAGAACAAAACTGACTACGTCTTCCAAGGATTTGGCCTACAAGGAAGCATAGTGATTATAGTGAGTTGGAAGGGTTGGCATAAACCTGTCCTCACTTGGGTCGTCTCGGGAGATTTTTTTCCTCAACCGGCAGGCCCTCTAATGTTTTGAAAGAAATTAAAAAGGATTGGCGACTTAGGAGTCTAGATTTCTGATTCTTCACAAGAAGAAGAGCATACTCTCCTATTCCATGTCATTTTCTCCCATAAGCACATCAAACATGTTCATTTCCTCATATTTTGTAACTCAAATCTCAATCCCCCATGACAAGTTTTTGATTCTTCCAACTTGGAAAAAGGAGAAAATCCTCTAGTTGGACTAAGAAATGTGTTTAAATTCGACTTTAAATGCCTATTGTAAAAATTGACAAAGCATATGAAAGCAAAGTTTGATTGTTCAATTTCCCCAAATTTAAGTGACTTTTCTTGTTCAATTACTTCCCAAAATTAGAAATATTTTCTTGTTCAATTTCCCCAAACTTAGTGAATTGATTGTTCAATTACTTTCCAATTTTAGACAATTGTGCTTGCTTGTTCATTTTTCCCAAATTCTTATCAAGTTTTAAATTGACTTTTGAGTTTCTAATTTTCCTTAAAGGAAAAGAGCATAATCCTCTAATCAATTTAATAAGTGATAGAAAATGTGCTTAATTTTGAAAGCTTACAAAATGAAAAAGTTAAGTTGAACAATTTGGAAACCTCCAAACCATGAATTAGTAATTGCTTTCCAACTTTTTAACAAAAAAGTCTCTGACAACAACCTGCAAGAAAATGTTAGGCTGTTCAAAACACAGAAATAATCATGGTTAGCATATTATTGGTTAGACTTTAAAATTTGTAACATAGCTAACCAAATGTGACTGCATTTACTGGATACGATCCTAGAAATCCTATATACGATTAAGGATTATGAAAATGAGCCTTTGCAACTACAGGTGATATAGGATTTACCAGATGTGAGTTTTCACGAGATGCAATTTGAGATTCCCTAGATGCGAGTTTTGAAATTTGGGATGTGGCGATCTTTGCCAGATGCGAGCCTTTGCAACTAAACGCGAGCTTTGGCCAGTAAATGCGACTCTATACCTGAAAGTAGAGAGCAAAAATTGGTAAAAATAGACTTAGAGAAGAGGAGAAATCTGAGGAATTGCCCCACGGTAGGCACCAAAAATGTGTGTATTTTGTGGACCTGCAAGCTGCAACACAACACTTCAATATGTCATTACATTAGTGAGAAAATATGAAATATGGGAGTAAAAGCAAATATAAATCACTAAAACTGACATATTGCTCCCTATCTAAGAATAGTGTGATAAATACTATAATTTTCCCTCGGATTACACATAAATCAATGACACATTCATGCTTATAATGGAAGATTCAAGTAAAATGCAAGCTAAAATGTAAATGCAAAGTTCTTTTAAGTACCCCAAATGAAAGATTATGAAATTCTAAGAATGTTGAGCTAAAATGCATTAAGAAATTAGGACAACATAGGGGTCCATTGAGCTCAAAATTCATTCCTTTTATAGAAGAATTTGAGAAATGAGAGGTCAAGATTGAATTATGAAGAGAGGTGGAAATTGAACCCTTGGTGATCCATGTGAGTGATCCAAGTGATTTAACTCTCATTGGCTAATGGATTGACTTTTCCATTTTGCAAGTGGGGAGTTGTAATTAGGAGATTTATGTAATTCATTTTTATTAATTACTTTAGCCAAGTATTTGATTGTTTTGATTTGATTTAGTTGGCTAAGGCAATTAATGTGAGTTAGTGATGAGATCACTTTGATTTTAGGAATTTAAATTGATTTTAATGAATAATGCCAATTAATTGAAGAATTGTCTTGACATAATTAGGGGTATGATCACACTTAGGGAAAATAGGGTCTCTGATTAGAGTAGACCAAATTAGGGTGGTTACATCTAGAAATGGGGAAAGTTATAACACCTACACCAAAGAAGAGGAGTTTGTATTCCTGTTCTAGAAGGAAAGAGAACCCAAAAATGTTGAGGTTCATGCATTCCAAAATGACCACCAGAGCCCTTATAACCCGAGGAGCCAAAAGGAACCTTCAACTGGTGATATTCCCCCAGGAAAAAAACTAAGTCTGCTAGACCCATTAGCTAGAAACAATCCTACACCCCCAAAGGGTCCAAATTCCCCCACATCATCCCCACCAAACATGTTCCCTGGTTATAGAAACTCAACTTGGTTAGCTAAAAAATACAGTGTAGTTGAGGAACTAAAGAAAATAAAGGAAAACATCTCCATGTTTGACATGTTTCAAGGTTGACCCTCTCAAAGGGAAGTGCTTTTAAAATCTCTAGACCACTCAAGACAAGGCACTTCAGCCAGAAACGCAAGGTCACCCATGTCTAATGTCAATACTTCAGAAGAATTCTTTGCAATATTCAAAGACAAGATAGAAGTACCACCATTCCTGCTAGTGTGCATATTTTTGGGAAAAATTTGCACAATTTCCTGATTGATTTAGGAGCATCATGCTACGTCATGCCCCTATTTCCCAAAAACTAGGAATGGTCCCCCAAATGACAAACCATGTAGTAATAAAATTGGACAAGACATAGGTCAAAGTGATTGATGTACTTAAAAATGTACACATCTACTTGGTTGTTGATCCAAGAATACAATAATACATCGATGTACATATTGTCGACATTCCAGAGACTTACGGGATGCTACTCAGTCGAGAATGGACTAAGTGTCTAAGAGGATGGTTGTCCCCTAATTTCATCCAGTTATGGCTACCCTGGAAGGGATTGAAAAAGCAGATCAAGATTGATGTTGAACCCAAACTAAAGAAAATGATCATGAATGACAATGCCTCAAATGAAGTTTTGTTAACTTAGACTGATCTGGGCACCTATCGAATGGATAATATCCTCATGTTCCAAATCAAATAAATTGAAGGATTAGATCATAGTCCCATATAGGGTCTATGAGAGTTCCACATTGGCGATGAAATCTTTCAAAGCTTCATCAATAATATGATTACAAGACTGAGGCATCTAGGTCAAGACAATAATCCCAATGTCTTATTATTACCAAGATATGGTCGATTACATCAAGCAAGTCACTCAAAATTCATGTGTTCAAGTTGTCAAGATGCACTGTCACGAGTGCTAACTCAAATTTCCCTACCAATTGAATCAAATAAAGGCTTGGTGCTAGAAGAAAAGAGCCCCAAGATAATAAACATGGGTGATTCTATCCCAAGTACACACAACCCGCTAGGTCATGTCATCCAAACAGGAAGTTTGAATGAAGGATTAGACTCAGGTAGAAAGAGCCCTACTCCCAATATATATAGTGACTAGATAACTTCATATGATGATGCATGCCCAGCCTACAAAAGACCCCATATAGCTCTTGAAAAGGGAGAGACCGAATCTTCAGGCACTGCTGACACTTGCAGGAAAGGAAAAGAACTAATCTCCTTAGATAAAAAGGAAAGAAAAGTATTGGAACCTGACACACCGGAAGCCCAAGGCCATTTTTGACCCAAGTAGACCTCATCCAAACAATATAAAATATGGAAGTTACATTTTGATGGCTCCAAATGTAAACAAGGGGACAGAGCTGGAATCTAACTAGTCAACCTGTGAGGTAAGTCTTTCTATGCTGCTTATAGGTTACAATTCTTGTGTACTAACAATGTTACAAAATATAAAGCACTATTCCACGGACTCCTCCTGGCATAGGAAAGAGGAATAAAAGCTTTGACGGTGGAAGATGACTCACAACTGATCATCAAACAAATCTGCAATTATTATTCTTGTAATGACAAATGGTTTTCTGCCTACTGAAATAGGGTGTGGGATTTGATCAAGGACTTTGAAGAATTCAATATCAAATCTATTCTGAGAAGGAAGAATGTCATGGGTGATGCTATAGCTATGTCGGCCAGCTCATTACATCCAATGGAGAAATCCAAACTGAAGAAGTTCTTAGTAGAACTCATTGTGACCCCCGCTATTGCAGATAATATTACAAACTTCCAAGCTTCCAAGATCACTAACACATCCTTCAGTTTATCATGTTCACGGGAGTGTTTGAGAAACAAATTAAAGACGAAGAAAAGGAGAAACTTGAGGGTCAGGCTGAAATAGAAATGCTAGATGATCAGGGCATCATATGTTGGAATTATATTGGAATGATGTAATGAGAGGGGAGGAGTGAATCAGTACCTCTAAAAAATTTCTTGGTTAGCCCATTAACCCTTAATCATCAGTTTATAAACTATCTTATCTAACTGTTCATCTTTCGTTATGTATATGCAATCATATCATAAGTTATTTAATATGTAACCATAAAAGAAACATTCATGAAAATATATAACACATAACACAAGATATGATATCACAGAAAACTCCTGTTAGGAAGTAAAAATTGTGGTGGGGATTGTTACCCACAAGACTTCACTATCTGCAGATAAGAAGGGACCAGCTAAGGCTTACAATTGGTCACTTCTGATGACCTACCCTATTAGGAGTATTATAGTGGAGACCTATTAAGATCTACTTCATTTGAAGCTTTAGCAACACTGTTAAGTGTGCACTCTGTTAAGAGATTTGTAAAGAACGGTTAAGTCCACCTTCTACAAAAGGATTTTAGATGTGATGCACTTGTTAGAATGCAACTACATAAGTCTTTGATATGATGATGTATGCAATCTCTAATTGCTGATAAAAAATCCAATAAAGCTTCATAAGTATAAGTAATCATCCTTCCATGATTGTATAATACCTTTATCTGCTCATCGGTAGTCTCTGTGTGTTCTTGACAACTGATGTGATCTATTTCTGAACTTTGCATGAATTATACCTTCTTCTCCTTATACTCACAATGAATTCAACAACAATGAATTCATATTTAACAATTGACTTGAACATCTATTTATACTAGATTTTGGCTCAATTCTTGATTCACGCTTCACAAGTTAACTCTAGATCCAAGGTTTACAACTTGACCTTGATCT